>PVKB01000433.1:0-242500 GCA_004027205.1 Ctenodactylus gundi
TGTACAAATATAAACAAATAGAAAACACATAGAAAAAACCATATATTTATTTCAATGTGAATATTTAAGTATACTTATATCTATTTAATGCTTGTATATCAATATAAAGAAACACAATATAGAAAGAACAATATACTTAAATACATCTACTTTACTATTATATTTATGTCTGTTTGATATCTATGCATAAATAATATAGGAGGAACAATATACTTACATCTACTACACTTATACTTATGTCTACTTATGGGCATAAATATAACATATAAAAAGAACAATACATATTTAAATGCATGTACTTTAATATATGCATTTTAAGCATCCTTAATATGCTTAAATTAAATATATGCATATCTTTTGCAAACACGCAGAGAAAACTATACAAGAAGGACAATCTGAGAAAAGCAAAGGTGACAGACGCTGACATTTAGATCACGCAGGCCCACGCTGTTTGCTGCCGTGAGAAGGCGCTGCCCTGACCACCGGGGCGTAATCCTTCCTCCTTCCGCAGCGAAACAGTGAGCGGACATCAGCCGCAGTGAAGTGGCTTCCCTGCCAGCCCTTCTGCCCTGAGAGACTGGCAAGACGCGCAAGGGAGGCTGATGCAGCTCCTCTGGAGACCCTAGAGATGGGCCAGGGGGACTCTGCCCAGAAGCGTGGCCCTCGCCCTGATGTCACAGGTGCAGAGTCACGACCACTGGGGAAGGTTTTACGCTCTGCCCAAAAGACTCGTCCTGCGGACAAGTCCCATGGCCTGTGGGCCAGCACCGTTCATAGCGCCACTAGCCACGCCTGGCTGTGGACCGCAAAGGCCTTATCTTCTGCTTGGTGGTCCTGCCTGGTTAATGGGACAGCACCTACTTTACAGTATGGGCCAAGAACAAAAAGGTTTGTATAGATTTCCGGGATTCTTGGAGATAGAGCTTGTACCAGAGTCACAAGATTGGTGTGTGGGGGACCCAATCTACCCATATAAAATATACGTAAGTATACGTATCTAAGTATATTTATTGCTCTGTGATAGGTATGTTTTTGTCTAGTTCTGAGATTATTTAAAAGAAATATGAGTTTGTTGTCAATGGTTAATACTTGGAGATTTCCCATGATTACCTAGGTCTCCGGCTTTGTTCTGTGACCAGAGAACACCGGGTGCCCGCCATGGAGAATGCTCAGTCTCTGTGGAGGATGAGACGTGCCTCAGGCCTCTTCTGCCCCAGCCCCACGTCCCGCTCTGGCTGAGCTCTTCATAGGGCTTGGGACCCTTTGCCTGGCCCTGTAGACATCTGACTTTACAAACACCTCCTGCTGTGGCGGGCCTTGACACAGCGCTGCTGCCTGCTGGTAGCCCTGCCCCCTGTTATCTGAGCTGCCCAGCCTTTGCCTCAGACAGACTGGCCACACCTCACTGCGGGGCTAGCTGGGGTTTGTGCAAGTGACAACTCCGCTACAGAATGTCAGCTGCATTGCTCAGAGGTTGGGGTGGGGGGCGGTCATGTTACCCAGGGGGCTTTGCTTTTTCCACACAGATGCTATCACAGTACTGCCGACGTGATCCTCTCGGCCTTTGGGAAGGCCCACCAGGTGCAGAAAACCAGGTCCTCAGAGGTTGAAGAGCACAGGGCTTCTGCGTGGGTCCCTTGCAGCCTGCGGCAGCTGGAGCACAAAAGTTAGGCCCATACACCTGCTTGAGCCACGAGGGCTCTCCTGTGGTGTTCACAGACGCTATAGCTTCTGAAATTGGGATTTGTGGTGCTGTTGTTCCCAATGATTTATTTTTAACCTTCTGCTCTCCTGGAAGTGGTAGAATATGCCTACCTCTTTGTGTGTGCGTCTATGTGCATGTGTGTTCTTGCAAGCCCTCACAGAGGTCTCTGTGGGCACTCTTCTTGTTTGGCACAAAAGAAGGAACTTTGATAATGTAGCTCGGTGCGATTCCATCCCCACTGGTGGCAGATATCAAAAGGTCTTATTCATCTTCACTCTTCTCTGTTGAACTGGGTGTTCCCTGAGGACAGGGGCTGGGTCCTTTCTTCTCTTTCTTTCTTTTTTGGTGATGGTACTGGGGATTGAACTTGGGGCCTTCACAGTGAGCTACTGTCCCCGACCCCGATCATTTTTTTTACTGTAGAGTTTGAGACGGGATATTACAAAATTGTCCTGGCTGGACTTGAATTTGCGATCCTGTTGCCTCAGTTTTCCAGAGTGCTAAGGTTACAGGCCTGTGTGCTACATGGCCTCGATGTGTCATTGGTATTTTTGCATTTCCGTTACGTGCCCCGGATTCCTGCCTGGAGAATTGCTTGTGTCTGCTTCATGCACCTTGGTTGGTAAGTTAACACGGCTGTGATGAGGCAGTACATTTGTTAGGGTGTTTGAGAAGCATCCTGGGCTAGAGAGGGAGACGCACCAGGAATGCCGTGGGGCCCAGCTCCGAACCTTGACCTTGAGGCCTCTCCGCTGTTTCCTCATCTAACACCAAGGGGGTCTGGATCAGATTTTTAGGGTTACTTTGCTCCAGCGAACCTCTCATTTCCCTTCTCCCTCCTGCTCTCCTGGTTACCTGTCCAGCACGGTTGTTCGATCTCACCCTGGGGCACGGATTTGTTTGTTTGTTTAACCAGTTTTCTTACGGGCCTCTGAGTTCACACTGACAGGACCTGGAAGGATTGTCACACCTCTGCCAGTGGGTGGGATGTGCTGCAGAGACTTCAACATTGATGGGAACTGGCCGAAATGGGATGCGGCCTGCTGTCCTGCATCTTCCGCGAGGCAACCCTATCCTGAATCCTGCTGGCACGTGCTGGAACCTGGCTTCCTCCAGTCAAAGGGCCTGAAGTGGCCTGGGTTTCAAGGCACTGTTAGAAAAGCCCTTGGTGGGCAAGCGTTTGCTGGCATGGTAGCTGCCTGGAGGGGCATCTAGCCCAAGCTGGGCTCAGTTTCCCTGGGAACCAATATCTGAGAAGTTCTAGCTCATTACCCCTAAGGGGAGGCAGATGATTTTTTTGAGTGTTTGGGGCCTCAGGGAGAACGAGTGCTGTCTCATAATAGAGCCCTTGAAAGTGTCTCCCTGGGAGAACATGGATGAAGGGAATTTGGGGCACACAGGTTTTGAAGAAATACACAGGACAGGGGAACTAAAGGTTGTCTCACTTTAGGGTTTTATATGGGAACAGAGTGGTTTCCTTAAGTATGCCCACGGCACAGGTTTTTGGAAAACAAAGACTTAGTAAAAGGAAATTATCAGAATGTGTGGGACAAGTGAAGTGATTCTTAAATGCAGGCCTTGGAGGAAGGAAACCTTTTTCTTCCCATTAAATAAAGGTTTTCTATAAAGAAGAACAGAAGGCCCTCCAAGAGTCACAGCTGCAGGTGACGTCCCAAGTTGGGGACATTTGTGAGAGAGAACTGCAGGCCGCGTGGGTCCTGGCCACTCTTCTTACCCTTGCCTGGCTGAGTTCCACTGGAGTGGCTGGAAGGGTGGACACGAGACAGGAAAGAGCCAGGCACAGGTTAGTTCATAGATGTCACTGGAGGCTCACCTAGGCTCTGCCATGCATACCTGTGGCTACTGTGTTCTGAGGCACTTTCGCTTAACTGTGCCCGTGCCCAAGTCCCACTATACTGCTCAAGCCATGAGCCAACCTATAGTCAGTGCCACTCTGGGTACCTGGGTTTTCTTGTGTTATGTTACCAGGAATTCATGAGCATTTTGCCCCCGTCCCCATCTCGCCTTAGCACTCTCTCTCTCTCTCTCTCTCTCTCTCTCTCTGATCAGCTTATAACATCTTAAAGGGGGAGGCCGACTGCTACAATCTCCCCCTACAGTCCCTGCCTCCTGTGCAGTCCAGCGAGTTGGTGGGCTGGTGTGGTTAATGGATATTTGACCTCTGTGGTTTTACATGTCTGGAATTCTCATTCTAAAGGCCATCCAAAAGAAACTAGGACCTTGCTTTAAGCACCAAATTTGAAGCAAATACCAGATCCACAAAGACTGGGGTGGCTGGAGCCTCAGGCTTTCCACACCTGGCTGGAGTGTCAAATGATTTTCTGAAATCCCAAAATGAGCCAACCCCAGCTGCCCAGCACTCTGGAAGACCGAGGCAGGAGGATTACAAGTTCGAGCCCCGACAGGGGCAATTTAGAAATCTGGTGGGAACCTGGGGGCTGGGGATGTGGCTTAGTCTGAAGGCCCTGGGTTAATTCCTAGTACCACAAAACCAACTACAACAGCAACCAAACAAAATAATAACAACAAAGAAATGTGAGGATGTTCTGCTTTTAGGACTCAGTGCTCCTGATCTCCAGTTATTTGTTTTTACACATTTCCTCCATTAGGAAATGAAACCTGGCAATTAGATGACCCAGATTGTTATGCATTTAGGGGTTTTCACGTATCTACTGGGTAATTTCACGTTTGTATAGCTTGGGCACGGCATCCTGAAGGCTCCTGTTTGGATTTGTCTGGGTAATGTCTTCTGGTTCAGCATAACTGCTAGAACGGTAGCAAGATGTCTGGCAAAAATCAGCTCTATTAGCTTTGCCGTTCACACCTGCAGCTTCCCTCCATCCAGGTGTGGGGTTAACACAAGCGCCTCAGGCATTTGCAGGGTTTCTTTAGGGAAGAAAAAAAAAAAGAGAAAAAACCCCCCCAAGATGCCTAATCAGAAATTACCTTACTGGTAGTAAAACCCAAATGTAGGAGAATGTACAAAAATAGATTTCTTTGAAATGCCAGGGAAGGGATTTGGAAGCATTTTGGCAGATTGCAACGCGTGGACAAACCTGCGCCAGGTTCTTCTTACGTTAATAAATATTCATTTTGTTTTTTTGGGGGAGAGTCCAAGTTCTAGGCAGAGACAGTCCTTGTCAGAAAAGTGAGATCTATTTCTATAGCAAGAATTTTGGATCCTTAAGAACCAGGTATTCTTTTCGAAAAATGTACCTCTTTCCTAGCAATTCTACCCTCCAGTGGGTTAGCTGCTCCGAGAGAGAGATTCTGCTGCGGCTCTGTCTCCCCCCGTGCAGCTAAGCAAAGCCAGGTTTAAAAACAGTTCTCTCTCTCTCTCTCTCTCTCTCTCTCTCTCTCTCTCTCTCTCTCTCTTTCCTTCTCAGTCACTTCTTTTTGGACACACAGAAAAAGCTTCATTCAATATTGATTATGCTTTGATACATTAAAATCAAGAGCCAGTCAGGAACTTTATGTAGAATGTGTACAGATGTCATTCCTACCCCAGTTTTACCATTTTTAGCCTGAAGAGTCAATATTTTAAAGAGATTTTATTTCTCTTCCAAACCTGCAGGTAGTCTAATTCTCACAGAAAAGCATGGTCAGTTGGTATTAAAATGGTTCCTCCCAAAATATCTGTGGAGAGGAAATTATTATTATTTTTAAAACCTATTTTTCTCCTTGTGTTCAATGTAGCAAATGTGGGGATCAAAAAAAAAATAAACCCTGCAAAATCTTTTTTTGTCATCCTGGGACAGAGTCATATTGAAATAATTAAAAACAAAAAAATAGATGATCGCCATTCTAATGCGTGTTTTAAACCGAACCAAGTAATATATTTTACTTAAGTGTATTTGAAAGACAAAAAGACAAGAGAGAGAGAGAGAAAGAGAGAGTGTGTGTGTGTGAGAGAGAGAGGTGTCAAGACAGAAGACTTCAGTGGCAGCCATTCCCTAAGAGTTCAGGCACAAACGTCCGTTCATTTCTTCGCGTGATTTTGATAAAATTAGGTCAAAGAAATGTTCATTTGAAAACAGTGCTTTGTGATTTTATCTACAACACATGTCTAGCAAATTTATGAATCTAGCATTCATCTGCGTGACGTCCAAACCCTAATGAATGGTTTAGACAGCATTGTCATCAATTTTCCGCAGGTGCAGCTGAGGCAATCAGTCAATTCAATCAAAAGCCTCCGTCAACTTGCGTGGCGCTGTCATTTTTTACATTCGGATTGCTGAAATTAACAAAAAACCCGATCACTCCCCGAATGCCCTTACCACCTCTCGCCTTTGGGTGGCGCTTTTGAGCAACGCTTTGCCGCCAGGCGCGCTGCAGCTCTCCCAGCGTTCTTCCCCCCCCCCCAATTCTAACTTTATACTAACATAATATTTCTTTTGTGATATTACGGAGATAAAATTGCACTGTGTGTTTTAACACATATTACAACAACCTCTTAAGGCAAAAAAGTAAATTCAAGCAAATGATTTATAGAAAAGGAGAAGATTTGTTTGGTGTTTTGGGCCACTGAATGCTGGAAATACCTTGGCAGGTGTCAGATTCTAAACTTACTAGCCGGGGTCCCCCATCAGACTCTGGGGTACCAAGCAGTTCAGGCTCTCAACTTTGGGGCTGCTGCTTTAACTAAGATTTAAGAACCAGGACCCCTAGTGCCTTTTCTCCCTGTGTTTATTCTGGGTTTGTCCTTCCTGGGCTTTTACTGATTTTCTTTTAAAAAATCCTCACCAGTTGGGGCTTACTTTGTACTGGGCATGTCACCTTTACTAAAAGCTAGGTGACGAGAAATTCACCCCTACCATGGCCAACTATTGAACGAGTTCTCTTCCAAGGGTTAAAGGCAGCGCCAGCCCTTTCTACTTACCTTAAAAGACTCAAGGAGAGTCTGAAGTGGGAAAAACCTTGGCCTTTCGCCTCACTGACAAACACCCTCCTTTCCCATACTCTAAGGAGGATGTGGAGGGTACCCGCCTTGTAAAAAGGAAACTTTTACCGAGAGATCGTGCATCTGCCAGGGGCAAACGGCCCTGCTTCCCTTCGCCTAAGAACACTACTACCAGGTGCTTCTAAATCTTGAAAATATATGGGCAGACTGAAAGCACTTAGCATCGGTTCCTCCATGATGAATAGAGTTAACCTTTGTAGTTTGCCAAAAGTCACTAAGTTTTTCTTTCCCATTTGTTTCAGTAGAATCCAGAGTAGAAATTCAGGGAAGACCGGTCCTACTCACAGGCTCCGTGGCCTTTTTCCTTAAAGAGCACTGGCCGAGCTGGCTGCGGTAGCCAGCAGGAGAAACAGGCTAGCAGTCACTTATTGAAACCATCCGGTTTCTTGCAGTGACACGAACACTCGAATGGATTAACCGGGCTTGAAAAATATTTAGGCGTCCTTTTTTTGGACAGATGTGGTGGATGGTGTATTATCCCAACATTTTCTGTGGCTCCATTAGAAAAAAAAACCTACACGTGGTTTCGAGAAGAATGCAAATTCCAAGGAATATAATAAAAATGTACTTTTTAATAACTAGTTATGTCAGTTTGCAAATAGCTTTGATGTAGCAGCGCTGCCTGCATGAAGGTGACGCGACGGTGGTGTCATCCTACCTGCGCCTGTGATACCTTCCCTGAGAGAGCAATTAGGGGCCGCGAGGGCTGCGGTTCTAGCTAATATTTGAAACTACACGTGCGTCTGCTGCGAAAGGGGCAAACAAGGGCTGTGATCATCCATGAATAGAGAGGAGGGCTCTAACCGCTCCCACCTTTTAGACGCTGGATTGAAAAATGCAGCTGGGGGTGCCTGGAGGGTCTCGAGGGGTGGCTTTTCCGCTGAGAAGTGAGTTGCAGGAGGAAGCCCCCAACGTGGCTCTCCTTGGTGGGGTTGGTAGCTAAATGGTCCTGTCTGTCTCGTTTGTGTGACTTGTTAAAGATTTCTTGAAAGGCACCCTCACAGTTAGCTTTTGATGGACGTTACCAGAGAGCACAGCTAGTCATCTGAATTTCAGCCACCCCTGATGTCCTGTGAAGTCCTGTAGAAGAGAGTTTTCTTTCTTATTGTGACCCAAATCCTCCCCAGAAAAGCCTTTGGCGGGGGGATCACTCTCCAGGTAACTGGAGGTCTTGTCAGAAAAGGGGAAGGTGAACCGAGTGTCCACATAGCCAACAGATGGGTGAGAGCAAAAGAACCGAAAATCCACATGGCTACAAATATACGTAGCCTTAAAGGAGACGCTTTGCATTTTGCGTGTGTTTTAATATTGCGTTTTCCATTAGGCTGGTCTCTGTTTTACAGAGAAGGCAAATGTTTCCACCTTTGACTTTGTTCTTTTCTTTTCTCTTTCCCTTCCAATCTGAAACAGAATTTGTTTGTTGTTCTTATCGTTGTTGTTTTCTTTCTAAAAGGGAAGAATTTAGCATTGCTTCCCCCACCTCTCCGTGAATCTAGGGGTGAGAATATCACAGCGTGTTTTGACTAAGCGTGCAAAATGCTTTATTAATCAGAGAAAAAAAAATGAAAGCCCTATGTCTTTAAAGTGCCTCGGCGTCCAGGTACGCGGGGAGATCCGCGAAACCGTTGACCAAGCACATCGTACGTAGACAAATGTCTGCTCGTCGTGTGATGCGTGAAGGCCATGATAGATGGTTTCCAACAACAAAGCGTGGCCACGGAGACAAAATTAGTGTTGTTTTAATTACCAGTGTCTGTAATGTTATCTATCCATAACTGCCTGAAAGAGACCGTCACAGAGGGTCAGGAGGCGACCTGAGCTCACACATGCACACGTAGCTGTTATCAGCCCCAAGTCACAGCTGTGTGCAAAAAAAAAAAAAAGTTTACTGCTTCACTTAAACCATTTACTTATAGCAAAAAATCAAACCAAAAAAAATTTTGTTTAGGAGAAACGCCTTGATCTTTTTTTAAATATTTATGTACTTTTTTTTCTTCCTCTCCCGGTGAGTAAGCAAGCAGATCTTATTAAATGCTATTGGAGGTCAGAGTAATGCGACTGACCCTGACATTCTTCAATGAAAGTTTACACTCTCCAAGCGGTGGTTTTTGTCAGTCACAAATAGCATTATGACACTAATAGGAAGGAGATTCTTTATTTTTTGAAACCTCCCGAGCGGAGATGGGCTGTTCTTCAGACATCCCTAAGTGTATATGTTGTGAAGATGAAGCATCCCTTACTTTCTGAGCTCCCGGGAGATGAAAGATAGCCCAGTTTTTGAAAATGGCCTGCATGGCACATGCTATAAATGAGCAGGCAAAGCAATCGAGCTAATAGATTACAGTAATTATCCAATCTTTGGCTAGTTTGTATTGGCAAACTATAAATACAGTACACATTAGAACAAGGTGCTTACAGAGTGTACATGAAAGGTCACTGTAATTTGCAAGTCGCTAGTCATTAGAATATGCTAAAAACCATTGCTTCGGGGCTCAGATTTTAATGATGAATACATTGATTATTAAGTAGCAGAGGAAAAATGTACAAGAGCTGCTGTGGTGTAATGATAGGTCGCTTTATTTTGGGAAGGAAATCAGCTCAATTTCAGAACGCATGCATTGAGGGATATAATTGCAGTGAGGAGAATTCCTCAGAGGAGCTTGGCACATATTAAAAGCAAAAACTTGAGACATGTTTGTGATAAGATTACTAATAAATCTCTGGTAAGTCTTAGACTCCTGACAATAATACAGCAACAGAGCACTTCATCTTCTCCCAGCTTTAGAATTTAAGATCAGTCACAAACAATCTAAATTACGACTGATACTAGGCAGATCCAGTACTGGACGATGTTGCTCGTCATAAATCTCTCGTTCCTTATATGCAAATTAAACTCCATTTTAAAAGATAATTTTTCACAGGGTGATCGCCTTTATTTGCGAAATGCTGGTGGTTTTTAATAGGGAGAGAGAAAGAAAGAGAGAGAGAGAGAGAGAGAAAGCCAAGCTTCAGATCCTAGGAAACAATTCCGTGCAAGAGAGGCCGTAGGAGTGTGGAATCCGGATGTTTTTGGCAGGGTGTGTCCACTGACTTTAGAGAGAAGTTTGGGACCAAGTTGGGCCCAGGCATAGCCTTGCTGGGCGTAGCAGCTGTTTAGGCAAATTGGCTTTGGTGGGGATGTGGGGAGTTACCAGATTTCATCCACCCTGCGCGAGCTTCAGAGTATAGAGTCTCTTCCTGATTGTTTGGGGAAGGAAGTATTTTCTGTGCGGCCACCCCACCTCACCCCTAAACCCCCAGCACACACTCATCTGGACACACTGAGACCTGGGCAGTGAGGCTGGAACCCAGAGTAATTCCACCACTGTCTTTTTAAGGACATTTTTTTTTTTAGAAGTCAGTGTATACATGAGCCTCTGGTCCTGTGGGTGGGGCCAACTATTGTTACTATTTTTGTTTTTGTTTTTGTTTTTCTTATTTGGGGCAAAGCAACTTCCAGCTGTACCTCTAAAGACAGAGGTGGGCTGGCTTGTCTGTCCTCATTACATTCTGTTCCCATGAAATATTTGTCTCCTCCAGCCTGAGTTTTTACAGTGGGGCTGTTGATGGGAAACTTGGAAAGATCAAAAAGAATTTTAGGAGATGGGAAGCGCTTGTCGTTTCTGAAATCCGTCATTTGACTAGGCCACCCTGGAGCTGGGAGTTTGTAGGAAATGGTCACCTCACTCTGGAGCCAAGGGGCAGTGTGATCCAGGTGTGCTGAGGGCCTCAGGGACAATGAGCCCGGGTGGCGTGTACCTGGCAAAGACGCAAAGCCAAAAGGCGGTTTCCCTATCGCGTTTTGATAACACACAGGCACACGGGCACACACAGACACACACACACACACACAAAGACAGAACACCGCCCCCCTCCTACTTTCTCTCCCTCTCTGTCTTCAAATTAACTGACTTAAAACAAAACCCTAGTGCTTATGATCAATGCTGACAAAACCCTTTCTGCGGAGAAGGGACTAGTGGCTCCTTAGGGACAGATGCCTGGAGAACCAGGTGGTACAGCCGCCCCTCTGGGTCCCGTGTAGCTAGTCATTTCATCAGCCTGTGCGTCAAGGGACAACCCCACACAAGGGTAAGAATATAAATTTGCTCTACAGTGCTTAGCTCCGGATCACAGGAATCTTTCCTGAGCGGATGTAAATTTACAACAGGTGCTTATCAAATGTGAAAATGCTTGCAAATCAGAAACAAACTTTAGGGCTGGGAGCATAATTCAGAGAAGGTTTTTGCGAGGGCTGTGCTCCAGGCTGAGCAATAAGGCAGCTCCTCTTTAGTTTTCCTGTGAAGTATCTTTCCACGCTCGCCAGAGGGAGAGTGATGATGTTGGAGCCTCAGACTCTGGTGTTAAGATGCAGATTTGTTTAATGAGATCCGTATTTACCATTGGGGCACCAGCACCGCTAACGTGCCCTAAATTCTTAGGAGGAATCTTTACTTTCGGAAGAACTAATATTTTTATTAATTGTGCGTTCCTATCAGAAGGCAGAGCCATTGCACCGGGGCAAGAGTTTTCATCTCTCCTCTTCTTGATGACAAAATGTGTAGTATTCTTAAAATAAGGGATGGCTCCCCCACCCACCCGGAAGTGAACCGTGTGTTTCTTCCCTGATTCTACTTTTTTTTTTCCCCTTTCAGCTTTGAAATGGTCCCACTCCTTTTTACCCCCTCCCCTCCAATCTTTAAGGTTTCCTCTCAGAGTGTACTTGTTGTACGGGGAGTAATTAGCCTGTTACAGAGATATTAATTAACATGTTGGAAATGTTTTCTTTATTAATGAGAAATTCACACATTCTATTTAAATTAATTTGTGTGGTTTAAAATTAATTTATCGTGGCCTTTGATGACCCCAAATCTACTAAGACAAAACTAGAGTATTGTACTAACTGTTAAACCATTCATTAAACATTTTATGCAAATAGTGTTTGTTTATAAACAAATTAACTGCAAGGATTTTCAAAACAGGTGCTGTGTTGTGAATGCGTACTAAATGATGTGGTACTGAAAGAATTAATTAGACCTTCAGATGTAATTAGTTGCAATAATTTGCGTGATTAGCGGCTTGGTTAAGAAGTAAGACACACACATTGTAATGCATGGGAGAGTCACTGCAGTAGCTTTGTTTTTCATATGGCGAGGATGAGCCTACTCCATGTTTAGGAAATTTTTCAAAAAATTGCTGACAAAGCTGGAGTTAATTGCCAAGGATCCTGTGGGGGTAATGTTGTCGCTGTTGTCTTCTCCCCCTTGTTTCTCCCTTGGCTTCTTCCGATGTGTAGCCACTGGATGTAACGCTGTTTGTTTGCACCTTTATGAATTTTTAAAAGAGAAAGTTGTTAACCCCGGATCTTTTCATCCCCAGAGGAAATGGGAATACTTAACACTTTGAGGGTTAAAAGACAGAACATGATTATTATAAGCCAAATGAAACATGTTCTGCGTTTCAAGATTGTCGGATATCACTCAGGGAATAGCGACAGTCACTTTTTAAATATATATTGTCTGTTCTTTCAAAAGATAGGCTGCCACTGTGAGTGGTTTCATCTGGTTCAGTCTGATGGGCCCTGGAAACTGGTCATCCTGCTCCTGGCTTGTTTACAGTGATGCTGATGTTTTCAGGGCAAGGCCTTGGAGATTTCTAGGACTCGAAGATCCTCCACAAGATTTATTCTCTCGGCCCATGTCGCTGTGAGTTGGTACTCGAAGTCTCAGGGACCTTCAGGCCCCTGACACTAATGCTTAGAGATTTCGTATGAAGAACATGGCCCTGCTTTGGAAAGTCCTCATCAGAAAAAGACTGGAGTTCTTACATTACTTCATTCATTCAAAACTATTCCTTGAACACACACCCCTGCCCTGTGGTAGGCCTGGGGATACAGCTGGGATTAATACAGACGAAGTCTCTTGTGGATCGTACTTTCTTTCGCAGTGAAGCAAAGAACTAGGCCTATGATAGATTAAATTCAGCTACAAAGATGTACCAACTTGGAAGATTTCTCTTTATATAAGTACACGACACCTGGTAGAGTGCCTGTGACTGACTATCACCCTTCCATCCTCACTGAGTGGTGGGGACATCTGTGTTGGTGGAGACAGGGTAGGGGAGTGGGTGGCTTCTAATAGGGTGGGGCAGGGTTCTCAAGTAAGTCCCTTGGTTAAATATGCGCACGCGCGAATGTGGGTGTGTACAAGTCATGGTGGCACACACTTGTAATCTTAGCACTTTGGGAGGCTGAAGTGGGATGATTATAATTTTCAGCCAGCCTAGGCAGTTTAGCAAATTAGCGAGATCTTCTCTCAAAATAAATAAATAAATAAATAAATAAATAAATAAATAAATAATAAAGGCTGGAAGGTAGGTCAGGGTGAAGGCTCTGGGTTCAGTTGTTCATACTGCAGGAAAAAAAAGAGAGAGAAATTTTTTTCTTTTTTACATGTAATGGTAAGTCCTTTATCAGGAGAGGTGTGGTTAGCTCTCTCCTTCAGCACAGGACTGAATGACCTTGGGCAGGCCTGGGTTTTGTCCGAATGACCTTCCAGCTAGAAATCAATGATTTGACTCTTAACCTCGGAGAGGTTGAACATCCCACGATGAAAACGTGAGTTTCCCCAAGGCCGAAGCGCTCCCTCCGCTGAAATTCTTGGCGGTGTTTCATTCAGTTCTTCCTCATTTTCAGCCAGTGTTTGCGGAAGCGGTCTTTCGAATAGGCCCTTTTTGGCAGCTATTTGAACTTGAGCAAAATTAACATTTGTGTGTCATCAGTAGCCGCAGTGCATCATTCTGGGCAGTGAAGGATGAAAAGTCAAAGAATGTGGGCCGCTTGATTAAAAGGGACAATCAAGGAAAGTTCTGAAAGATGGATACGTAGAGCTGGCTTGTTAATTTATGTGGACTCGATTTCAATTGCAAAGGGACGTTTTTTTTTCCCCCTCTGAAACTTTTAAGAAATTAGGTTTTAAAGCTGAACTGTTGCACCACTCAACTTAAAATAGAAGAGAATTTGATTTTATGTGGTGCGTTTCACGTCCCAGCACTCTGTAATATTGGATATC
Organism: Ctenodactylus gundi; assembly: GCA_004027205.1. Lineage (NCBI taxonomy): Eukaryota > Metazoa > Chordata > Mammalia > Rodentia > Ctenodactylidae > Ctenodactylus > Ctenodactylus gundi. Next base: position 13,793 of record PVKB01000433.1, read on the forward strand.
AAAAGCTCCTGGCTGCGGGGTGGCTGGGAGGCAGTGCTGGTCTGACTGATTCCTCAGGAAGCGATGAACAACTATCCCCTTTGCTAAACACTCAGAGCGGAAGAGATTCTTTTGGATTGCAAAGCCTTTCTTCTCTGGATCTTTGCACCCCTGCTTGGGTGGCGGCCATTGAGCAAATTGGAGGGTATTAGAAGTTCTGCCCACAAATTGTCCTTTGCATGCGAACATCGTCCCATCCTGCAAGACTCAACTTTAATGTTGCCTCCCCCTCTCCATGAGTGGTTATTAGCCCCTCCTTCTGAAAAGCAATCTCTAGGTTAACATTATACATGAGTGTGCTCAGCGGTGTGCACCCCTGAAAGAGCATCTAGCCTTTACTGTACTTCATCTGTGCAACGGAACCACTCACAGGACTGCAGGTAGAGAGACAGCTTGAGCCAAGCACCCAACATGCAGGCTCTTGACAAAAATCAGCATCCTTCCTTCTCTGGAGTTCCACCCCTGCATGGGAGGAATGCCAACTGGCAGACTTCAGGCACCTGGAGTCTGTCACCTTCCCCACAGGCTTGCCCTAATGTCTTTCTCTCCTGGACTTGAGGAGGGAGTCATTACAGATGATAGTCTACATTGGATGGTCTTGAAATCCAAGTTGGTTTTCAATTGTCACCGTCTTTTGACAACATACACGCAGTTTACGTCCTAACAGCGGAGGCCCAGGGAAGGCCTTACCTATCCTCTGCACTGGTGCAGAACTTCAGGGTTCCCTAACTATAAAATGAACCGTTCTTATGCATTACAGCTCTTTGCCACTCTGATGCTTTATGAACCTACATTTGACCTGAAAATAATAAAAGAATTAGGAGCTACATTAGGTCTAGGTATTTCTTCTGCTTTTATCTCCTTTGCGAATATTTTAAGCATAGTTGGGAGGGTCACAATCTCTGTCTTTCTCTTTTCTCTCCTCAGTATGATGTACAAAAACTGTATTTAAAGTAGACTTCGTGGAATAATATGGGGATTTCAGCAGAATTCTGTTCAAGTGTGTGCTCGGATGATTTCTGCATAAGCAACTTTGGGTGAGATAATATGCAATGTGGTGATTCCCTTAGACATGGGGCGCTGTAGGTAAGTTGTAAGGAACGGGAAGGGACCGTGTGAAGAAATCTGGGGGTGTTGCTTAGGGTCCGGCTGCCTTGGTCTCAGACATGGTGGCTCTTTGGTCAGAGGGCTTGGAAGATGTTAAAAATGAGGAGATAATCTGAACAACCACAATGATTAATACCAACACTTGTCTTCAAAGAGCCATGAGATCTTTTAGTATCTACAAAATATATGAGGCTTCGGTTGAAGTTTTTATCGGAGAGATGTATCTGCGGTTTTATTCATCTTCCCTCGGCTGAAGGCAACCTTGAGGGCTTGATGGAAGGGGCCGAGGTGGGTGGAGAGAGACCTGAGGAGACAGGGGATAGATTCCCACGCAGGTGCCTTGGGAAACTTGGTGACCCGCGCTGGCTTATAGCAAAGTACAAGAGGGGAGGCGGTAGGCTCCATCGCCACCAATCCTAGCTATTGATCTCACCTCTACCACTTCCACAAGCAGGTGACTGCTTTGGGCCTCAGTTTCTTCTTTTGGATATGAATCCTGAATCCGTGCTGAGCTCCACTCCAAGAGCGGTTATGAGCCAATGTATATTTAGTGCTTACATGGAGCCGGGACTCAGTGAGGGCTTGTGGTTGACCGTAGTAATGGCTGCCAATGGCCTGAGTCTCAATTATGTTTCAGCTTGATGCCCCCAGAGAACATTTTGGAAATACAGAAAGAGAGATGTGAGAAGTCACGGAGGGGAGGGAAGCTTAGAGAAGAAGTCACCTCAGCTGGTTAATGGAGAAGTTTACTGACCTTCAGTGATGGTCAAAGACGGTTCAAATGTCTTCAGAGATAGGTCAAAGATGGAAGGATGGTCAAGCGTTTTTGGTTGGGTCCACTTCTTTAGGAGACGAGGGGTGAACTGGCTCAAGGCAGTGCCTTTGCCAAGTGTTTGTTTGGCTTGGAAAGACTCCTCATGATGGAGGCACAGTTGTTACTCAGTGGCCACTGCCTTTCATCCGTGTTTCTTTGGGGCAGCTCATCTGGAGCCCATCCCCAGATGTTTCCCTCCACTGAGAAGATGGAGGGGATGTTGGAGAAAAAGTTTCTCTGCTTCCTAAGCATCAGCACATTCAAGCGCATGTCCAAAGGTAATTGTATTAAGCCACATGTTTGTCCTGGACTAATAGTCTTACGAGCTCCAATGATAAAGTGTGTATGTTCCAATGATTATAGAAATTTTATTTTCATCTGGTTTTTATATTGCTATAAATATTTTGCATTTACCAAATAAAGTCGTTGCAATGTAGAGATCATAACTTCTGGGACCTAAATTTGCTTCAGATGATAGGCAAATTATAGACTACAATGTGTGATCAAACAGCAGTATGGGGAACTTAAATAGAGTGAGCCCTGAGGACAGAGGCTGCTTAAAACTATGGGGGATGGAATAAATGGGAGGTTTAGCAAAGCTATCACTGATTCCAGCAGATAAATTACGCTCTGCCTTTTTGTATCTCTTTGGGACTGTACTACATAAATTATGACCAAATATAATTTAGGCTATCAGCCTATATTTCTGAACATCCATCTTGTACATTTTAAGTACAAAATTACCATTTTGCAGAAGTATAAAATTGAGACAAATTTTTTTCCATCTGTGCATTTAACTTCTGCATACTTTATAGCAGCTAAAGGGTTCGAGAAGACCTCATTACCATCCGGAGGGGACGTTAGCCCCGCGACTATATAACTGTATTAAGATCTACATAAACGGGAATAAAGTTCGAGGGACAGTGGAATGTGGAATTATATATTCTTTCTTAAATGGAGATGTAACTTTTCTATGAAACTGCTCATTGCGGCTTTTCAGAATCAGAGCAACTGTTTATAATTTCACTGATTGAAGAGTCTCTGTTTTTAAAAAATATGCAAAGAGGGGCAGGCTGTGGGTACAGAGAGGACTCCCATGGGAGCTTCCAGGGACCACTGGGTTTTTGGAGCAGTAGTCTTGACATGACCTCTGGGGTGATCCATGGAGGTGGTAGGGCATTGTCATTCTGCTGTCCCTATCCACTGCCTTCCTCAGGTTTATGAGTGATATAAAGTGGGGACATCTATCAGGCCTGAGGCCTGGGTTCCTCTTTGCGACTTTAAGACACTGACTTCTTAGGAGCCCGGGGTGCGGTGTGGACATGCCTGTGCAGAGACTCTTGGTAGTTTCAGTCCATCTTCTTGACAATTCCACCTCTTCCGAGGATGCTTGGCAAACCTCTGGCTATGGGCAGGGCAGCTCAGGTTTCTGTTAGGCAGACTTGAGTTTCCCAAAGACTCAGGGTGACATTTTCTTGAGACTTTCACTAAGTCTGAGGACGATTTTTCTCCTTTGGGAGTGCTGGGCTCCTCAAGTTGACTGGAGATACTTAAGAGTTTAGGACAAACAGCAAGGGCAGATGTCAGAGGGTGTTGTTAAGACATTAGGCCCTCAGGCCAAGTAAGCATGGTCCTTTAATCTACAGCTCTTAACCTCTCACTTTCTCACATACAGAAAACAGCTTTATTTATTTGTTTATTTTTTAAGGTCTTGGTGAATTTTAGCCCATAATCTACCTCTGTTAGTGTGTGGGACTCCTTTTCCCCTCTAAGCTTTTCATTTTTCTTTTCCTCACATCTTCCTCTTTTTGGGGGGTAGAACGGAGGTGTATCTCCTCTGTTCCATTTTTCTCTCTCTTTTGTTTAAATCTCCCATTGTTCCTACCTTTTTGCAGGTGACTGAATTACAGATTGCGTCCGTGTTTCAGCCAAAGGGGAAGCACACGGAACTACTTTCTATAAGCAATCCACGCTGAGGGAGGCTCCGGAATTTAGCTGCCTAGGAAGCTACAGTCTAGATGGAAGGCAAGGGTGGCCAGTGCGTGGAGAGTGGACAGTCAGTGACTCTGTCTACTGGAGGCTTGGATGTAATTGCTGTGCAGTGTTCAGAGATGGGAGCTATGACACTGGACACTCACAGGATTTGCTGCATGTAGCAAATGACATGTTGCATTTCATTAGTATGGGGGAAACCAAACGAGATGAAAGAATTTGCTTTTGTAATTAATTTCTTCTTCTTCTTCTTCTTCTTCTTCTTCTTCTTGCTCCTCTTCCTCTTCATTCTTCTCCTCCTCCTCCTCCTCCTCCTCCTCCTCCTCCTCTTCTTTGCAAAAGGATAAGTGCTTGTCCCTCCTTTGTAGAAGTAGATTCAGAAGGAAAAAGCTCCCATCTCTGCTTGGAAGGGAGCAAATAGCTCTAGTAAGGCACCCATGTGAACCTGTTTTATGGAAAAAGTCTGATCATATTTACAATGAGGAATTTATTACTTTCTATAGAAGTTAGAGTCACAGAGGGGGCTGGAGGGCTATGTTTAAGATTGGCTCTTATAAACAGGCTCAGAACCCGTTGACGTTAACTCGGGTACCCTGAATTCAGTGGTAACGCACTCAGCAGAGGAACCTAGGCCCTTTACGACATCAATGAAGTGGCTGAGGACGAAGGTGACAAGAACTAGAACCCACTGAGACCTGGGGCTTAGACTCTGCCAAGCCGTGATATCGCAGCCCGGGGACATAGGATGTCGATTCATTAGTTCTTCTAAAAGTGAATATTAGTAGCGAAGTATGAACCAACTGAATTTTTTTTTGTAGTTAGACTTTTAGCTCACAGAGCACTAGATAATAAATAGTAAGACATATAATAAACAAATCGAAGCATTCCTATTCTGTTCACACTTCCTTAATAAAATATAATGGCGTAAAATTTGAGAAAGCAAATTGAGTTGAAAGCTACCTACTGTGATAGAACATCCTCTCTAAGAAGAGACTCATTAGCTAAAGCCTGAAAGAATGGATAGGTGATCAGAACAAGGAAGCACATCTAGATAGCTGCTTTGGTTTGGAACTATGCGCTGTTGGGATGTGGGGCCAGCCTGGAAAGGGCAGATGCTTGGGGATTGATTTTGTTGTCAATTTGTTGAGATTGGGGGCTGTCCAGGGTAGAGCTTTCAGGTTTGTGTTATTGACTTGTGTGCCAGGAAGTGTGAGGGAGGAGCACTCACCCTTGGGGGGCATTCTCTGCTGGCAGCTTGAACTACATAAAGGAAGGAAGAAGAAACATTATTGGAGCTTCTTCCTGAGAAAGCTCTGGCTTTTGCCCAAGTCTCCAGACATCAGCTTCCTTCTGCTGCCCTTGGTTTCTGCCTGCAACACCTCGAGCAACTCTTTAGCCTCTGCCATGTGCTTTCACCATTGCTGGATGCTCCCAGAAGGGACTGTGGGAGACCTTCTGAAACTGCGAGCTAAAATAAATCTTTCCTGCCTTAAATTGTGGATGTTGAGTATTCTGTCACAGCAATGAAAAAGTAATGAAGATAATGGCCAGCGCAAGGGTGATGAAGACACCTTCCCCAGTGGCTCCATTGTGTGTCTCCCGGTTTTTCCAATAACTCTAAAATTAACTGTAATGTAGCCATGAATCAACTTGGGGAGAGGCAGAGTGGAATTGTGCTCAAATTTCTACAGAAAAAGATTCTGAGATGTGGACAAAGTTGGTCCCTCTCCCCAAGTCACCCAGAAAGGGCATGGCGAACAGACAGCTGAATGCAGGCTTGCTGATTAGCCTTCCTCCCCTGCCCTCTCTGTGCTTCCAAGAGAGATATGGTAAGAAGGGACGCCTGTGTATCATCTCCACATGCATATTTTAAGCAAGAGGCAAGGGAGTTGAAAGTTGACTAATAGCAAAGTTGTCTAAGGAGGTTCTCTTTTCAGTGGCTTCTCTCACCACTCTTCCAGTCTGTGACACTGAGCAGCATGGGAGTTATCACGTTCCCAGGTGTGCACGCCAACAGAGAGGTAGAACCGTAGAGGCTTACGTGTGCTCCTACGTGTGGACGCACTGAGGCAGGGAGGCTGGAGACTGGCTCTGTTTATTTGCCAATGCCTGGCTCCTCTCTAAATCAAGGGTTTAGCCCAGAATGGGACCAAGGAGGAACTGGCTTAGAGGAAGGACAGAAAGACACGACCACCATCTATCACCACTACAGAGGAAGAGATGGCTGACTTTATTCTTCCCCCAAAAGCCCAAGATTTCTGAAAACGGCCTAGATGCTAGATGAATGGATGAAGCTGGTGGCTTCTCTTTCATTTGCTTTTCATCTACCACGCCATGAAGAGAGCCTTTTTCCGACCAGACCTCTGCCACTAGACCTCTTCCCCTGTTATCAGCATCCATGAATGAACTCTGAGACCTTCTGAAACTGCGGGCTACAATTAACCTTTCCTCTTTTCGTTGTAGGTGGCAGGTATTCTATCACATCAAAGACTAAGTGACTGAGACACCAAGGTTGCACCTGAGAGGGGGCTCACGGAGGAGACCCCTGGCTTCACGGTGGTGTGATGTGGTGTCATTTTTGCTATTAGCACTCAGCCAGGCAAGTAGAGGGTAAGAAAAGGAAGAATGAGCAGAGTTGAACTTGGTTAAGAGTGAGAAAAGGCTGGCCCAGATGTACAGGCTGGTAACTGTAGCTCCCTGAGAGGCTGAGGCAGGAGGATCTCAAGTGTGAGCGCAGCACAGGCAACTTAGCGAGATCCAGTCTCAAAATGAAAAAGAAAAAAATTCAAAATGGGCAAATGTAGGTCAGTATGAAGGCCCTGGGCTCCACCTCCAGTACCACTAAATAATAAATAAGTAAATATGGGGGGTAGATGAAGAAGGTGAGAGAACCGAGTGATCATCATGAACAGTGTAGATTCTGGGCTGGTTGGGAAAAGGCGGGAGTGGGGGGTGGGTTGGTCCAAGGGGATACGTTCCTGCTGGAGACTGAGAAGAAATGTAGCCGTGGACAAGGAAGTAGTCATGGGACGTAAGAATTTGGAGATCAGCAACTCCCCAATGACAGCACTATCCGAGGGCAGTTCCAGGCACGGGGAGCCGAGGTGGAGGGACTGTCAGGTTGAAATCTCGGCTCTGTTGTGGGAACCTGAGCAAGATGCTTCACGGGCGTGGCTCCCGCAAACAGGAGTAATGATGGTGCTGGTGTCACAGGGCTGTGCCTACCGCGGAGCAACGCAGAGTGTGCTGGGGACTGCGCCCACGCGAAGCCTTGGGTGGGGCGGTGCTTAGTAAGTGGTTGTTGCTGTTGTCGCTGTCATCACTGTCATCACCACCATCAGCAGCACCAGCCGCTACATCATCATCTTCTTCGTGACGTCATGGAACCGGGATCTGTAAGGCTCTGTGGACAGGACCGGGAAGCTGGCCAGCAGGGGAAGAATTGGGAACTAGCAAATGCAAGGGACAGGAAGGAGCCAGAACCATGGGGAGGAGGAATTGCTGGGCCCTCTGACTATATGTGCTCTAGAGATGGAGGCTTGCTTGGAGTTGGGTTTCTGATCCCCGCCGAGCTGAGGGTCGTTGGTAGAGCCTGGCCAGATCTTCGGGATTTGGTGAGTTCTCCTACTTACTGAGCTCTGCTCTGGTGAGGGGTGGCATCTGGAGCTCGGATGGGTGCATGCCTACCTTCCTGCCTGTGTTGTGAGGCAGGGTTGGGCTACTAGGGAATTTCCTATGTCTGTGTACACCCAAGTCTTTGTTTTTCTTGGCCCCGTGCCTCAGTTTCCACATCTATGGGATAAATAATTGAGAACGGTACCTGGCCTGGTGACACAGGCCTCTAATCCCAGCACTCTAGGAGGCTAAGGGAGGAGGCACATGCAGCCCGGGCAACTCAGCAACTTGTTGAGAACTGGTTCAAAATCAAAACCAAAAATGGGCTGGGCTGGGGATGTAGCTCAGGCTGAAGGCCCTGGGCATGATCTCTAGTATAAAAACAAATGACTTCCTAGTTCCCCCAGTACTGCCACCTCTGATGCCACTTCTTCCTTTCCTGGTATTCTGTGCAAATGTCTTCCAACAAGGTGGTAAGACGCGGTTGACAAAGCCTCAGGATCCCACCGGTGTTCCCCGAATGGAAGGACAGAGCTTCATGGGCATTACGCGAACCGTTTGCCCAGACCAAGGCTGCTGAAATACAGACTACAAACACATGTGAAGAAGACAGATGGTCCCCAAACAGGACAATGAGAGTGCTATGTAGATTTTCCAGCGATCTCTGAGCAGTGTCTCTTCGTTAATGCTCTTACCGCTGAAAGTGAGGGGTGATTAAAAAAAGGGAGCACGGGGCTGGGAAAGGACAGATGAGCAGTGCAGGACATGGTCACTGTGCTTCAGCTTTCTGAGTCATGCCTGAGGCCTTGACCTCTGCTGCAGGTGGAAAACTGGATCATGTGCATACCTTGGCTACCCACGGGGGTTTATTGCCTTCCTGGGGGGTGGGGGGAGGACAGTGGGAAGCATATTTTCTATTCAGTGTCCCATATTTTGGAGTCCCAGGGGGTCCTGGTGGCTGACCTTAGAGTCACTTGGGGCAAGTGGAAGACTTCCAGCCACCCCCACCCCTGCAAACACTGTTGTCTGACACATGCATCAAAGACCTGCACTTCAGGAAGAAAGATGGTTCTGGAACAGGAGGTCAAAGAGCAAGAAAACGCAATGCACGTCAGACATGCCCAAGCCAGCTTCTTTTGGATCAGCACCACCTGCCCCTGCAGAGGCCTCCGCTCCCTGCACAGGGGACAGAGGGTGCACGGGGAGGCCAGGGGAGACCCAGGCCCTCCTGATGAGAACAGGGGGATGCTCCTCTTCCTCCAGCCACACTGCTCTGTATTTCTATTTCCCCTTCCCAGCTTTGCCTCAGGAGCCCAAGGAGGAGGATGAGGAGGAGGAGAAGTGGGCTCCCACGGAGGAGCGCAGTTGCGCCCTTGTGTGCCGGGCGCCCTGTTGGTTCCCTAGGCAGAACAATGACCTCTTGGAAGCCCGCGCTTTCCCAGCCTCGCCGAGGGTTACTGAGCAGCCCTGATTCCTCCCCTGATTATCTTGAAGCCTGTCAAGCCTGGAAGGGTCTCCCTCCCTTTCCGCTCTTTCTTCCTAATAGACATGAAACACTGCAGTCAATAATATTTTACTTGTCTCCCAGTTGCGCGTCTCTTCTTCTGATCAGTTTAGGCGGGCTTGACTGCGGAGAGTCAGAAGGGAGGTTACGATCTGAAAAGTTCAGCCAAATGTTATCAGCCTCAGAGATGTTGCTAAGAGAACGGCCCCCCAGCCCTTGGCGACCGGAGCCAATAATAGCTGCGATTCGCTGATAGCATCGAGGCCTGTCAAAAATCCAGGCGTTTGCGGTTCGTCTGTAAACGCAAACACCTGTATCCAGTCAAGCTAGGACGGTTACCCTCTTTCCCCCTGTCATTCCGATCGGTTCCTTGAAGGGGCTGCCAGGATGTTCTAAGCTGTGAGTTGATTTATAAAGTGAAGGGGCTCTCCAAAACTTTGGCACGGTTGGGGAAATTGACGAAGGCACGCCTCTCCTTCAGAAGGGGGGAACAGGGCGTCCTGACAACAGGTGAAATTGACAGGCTTCTTTTAATTACGTTTTTGAACCCGTGGCACCCGTGGCCCGGAGCCACGGGAAATGGGGGCTTGGGCGGGCTTTCACTGTCCTCCCCGAGAGGACACTTTGTCCTCGTTGGAGATTTCGGTGCGTGTGATGAATTAGATCAAAGTCGCTAATAAATAGGGTCCAGGGAAGCTCTCCAGAACACAGTATATACATAGTTGAGATATTTTCAAGGTTGAACAGGCAAGGCCCCAAACGTTAACCAAACAAGTGCAACCAGAAGATAGCGTGGTGTGGTCACCCACGCAGCTGAGGTGCAGAGAGGTGACTGGCATCGCTTTTCCCAGTGAGAGGTACCTGCTCGGGTAGTCAGCCATGGTAGCCCGGAAGGAGAAGAGACATGTCACGGCAGTGCGCCCTTCCTGGCTTCATCTGGCTGGCCCATGTGGGTGCTTTCACAGAACAAGTAGCTCCCGAGGAACTCTGCTTGCCTCTGCAGAGAACGGCCATGGGCACCGAAGTTCAGCTTCCCACTCCCACGGGTGAAGGCACCAGCCAGTCTCAGTTGTCTCCGGTCTGTGTGGTCACCTGCGCGGGACTGTCCATTCTGCATCCTCTTGTCCATCTGTTTCGTCCTCCTCGGTCTTTGGCGGCATGCAGTTCGAGAGGATTAGAAAAAAGACTGAGAAGAGGAGGGTTCAGGTGCCGGGTCCTCACAGGGAAAAATTGTATGCACAGTCTCTGTAATGAGACCTGGAGGAGGCTGGGCCTGGCCAGGCACTGGATCCTGAGGGTGCCCATATGTCAAAATATGGCAGTGACAGTGTCATACACTTGTTGTGAGGATAATGGGTGATGTCCTCTGGTGAGCAACATGGAAATTGCACCTTCAATGGAGGTACTTTTCGTAGGGCGCAGGATTCTGTGAGAAGCACCTAGCAGAAAGCCTGGTGCAGGGTGAGCCCTCAGGACTAGAGGTTCTTCCTCCTTCACATGTCACTACCCTCCTTGTCTATTCTCCAGTCCCAGCTGGTGGAGACAAAAGTTTCACTTGGATCAGAGATTAGGGAAAAAACTTGGGTGTACAGATAATAGTGACCTTATGCATAAAGAAACTCCCACAGCAAGTGTGCTTGAATCAAGAATATGGCAGTCCAAGTCACACGTGCAATGCTCCCTGAAGTACCGTGAGGCTCCAGGATGGTGTGGGAGGGATGGGGGCCCAGCTCGTGGCTGGGATTCCTGTGTGACGCCCATGGTGGCCGTGTGCGGACGTACGTCGCACTCTGGGTATTTGAAAGGTGACAAGCCTGGTGACTGTTAGTGCTGTTGAGCTGGCAAGACCCTGAGCTTGGTTCTTTTTTGCCTATAGAAAGAATATTGAGATTTTGTGGCTCTCTGGTTTTGATTGTTCTGATATATTTTAATTCAAAATAAGAGGACTCTGATGAGTCAGTGCTCTGGTAGCGTATCCGAGGTGTCGAGTGACATCCTTTGGTGGGTGCTCAAGGAGAATATGGCTTTTGATGGGATAAGGGATTATTGGTGAAAATTGCATTAATTTGACACAATTAATTCACAAGATCTCTGTGGGGAGGGTCTACTTCCTCTGTCCCTTGTTTTTCTCCCTCATTTGAGCCCTTATCATCAATTCATGATTTGAAATGTGCAATAGCATCTAAAAAATCTTCAGTCTTCTCCTCCATCAATAGGTGAAAACTGTTTTCAGTGACGATAGACTTGGTCTCAGTTCTGTTCAGAAACCTAGCAGGACTGCTCTGCCTCTACCCGGTGGCTATGCTGCTCTGTCACTGCAAAATTGCGACTGTATTGAGTTGATCATATTTTGGTAGGTTTAAGATAAGATTTAAATGTCGACTTAAAGGAAGTGACCAACTACCAAATGGTTCTAAGAATAGAACACTCACAACCTGGGAAACACCTAAGTCCCAAGAAAACTGGGATGGCTGGTCACTCAAGGTTAAACACCTGTTTTAGTTCTTCACATATATGAATTAGATCAAAGTCCCTAATAAATAGTATCCAGGGAAGCTCTTTGGAACACAGTATATACATAGTTGAGATATTTTCCTCTGCCTCATCTTCCAGGGTGCTGCTATTATAGGAGTGTGCCATCACCCCTTTTTTGTGGTATTGACCCCAGATATACTAAAGTATATCTCTAGCCCATTTTTATTTTTGATTTCAACACAAGGTCTCAATACATCACTAACTTGCCCAGGCTGGGCTTGAACTTGTGATCTGCCTGTCTCAGCCTCCTAGAATCCTGGGATTACTGGCCTACCACCAGTCCTGGCCTTCCTTTTTTTTTTTTTGAGACAGTGTCTTGCTCTGTAGTTCAGATTGGTTCTGAGCTCATTATATAGCTTAGGCTGGCTTTGAACTCATGACAGTCTTCTTGTTTCAGCCTTCCGAGAGCTGGGATGACAGGCATGCACCACCATGTCCATGTTGGCCTTCATATTTTGAAGGGGGTAAAAACAGGAAACAAGAGAGTGAAATGCAAAAAATGTTTGTATGCAGAGAGAGTTCAGTAGAACCAGGTGAGACTGGACCTGCTTGTAGGACCTAGCAAGATTCCAAGGGCAAGTGGATATCTCTAGAGGGAACTAGAGCAAAATTTCATTCTGATTGTGGAAAAAATGATAAGAGAACATGTGTTCTGTCCCCTTTGTTCCAACTCTTTCAACTCACATAATTCTTGAAATATGTATTCCTTTAGATCAATGAGATTTGAAAGGAAAAAACTAGATTTCTTTTTTTTTGAGCTATGGGATTGCCCTACAAAGGGGGATGCTATTGGGGTGCACCTTCTAAAGTCAGGCCTGTGAGGGTCTTTTGACCAGGGGTGGTATCCCCAGTTGAGCATCAGAAGAGAGGTGGTCACTGGTTGAGGGACTTGTTTCAGGATGACAGGTCAGTCCTAGCCGTCACTAGGGACCCCCAGACTTGGGTTAAGTAATTAGGGTGACTGAAAGAAACAGCTCAATTCATGCCTAGACTTTTCTTTTTCAAATCTTTCAATTAATATTGTTTTCTAAAGTTATCATGTAGATATAAGTAATTAATGCATCATTAATATTTATTTTGTTGTTCATAAAGAATTCTCTTTCTGGATTTTTTTCTTTTTCCTTTTTTTGTGATTAAAACTAAATCTCTACAGGATTTTATGACCAAACCATAAAGACAGGCACTTCGCTGTGAGGACCGTGACCACGTAGTGGTGACCATCTTGAGCCCCAAGCCCACGGCTGCTGTAGTCACCTGCTCCCAGGGGCTCGGCCTGAAGATGGAACCCTTCACATCAAAGCAGGAGCGCACAGTTGCTGCACCCAGGCCCTCCTCCTGACAGCGACACTCCAGCCACCTTGGGGGTCGCCTCCATGCATCGCTGTAGAAAGCGAATGTCTCCCCTCTCCAGAAATGGTCTCCTTACAAATTGACCTTTGAGACTGTGTGCTCAGTAATGTCTTGAGTTTTGCTTGGTTAAACATGGAAAAATGTTCCTTGAGATCGAACCTGCTACCATTTATTTCAGAGCATCCTGTCTGTGACGTAATGCTGCCTGCTTTATAGCCTGGGGGTTTTGAGTGAGCAGTTGAGTAATGCCTTCTGGTGCAGGAGGCACTGCCTGTGTCACCACCAGGAAGAGGGGGCAGTGTCCCGCAGGCCTCCCAGGCCTCTGCTGGGAGCGTGCTTCTTTTTCAGGACTAAACAAATGAATATTTTTCATATTTCTCACAAAAGGAGAAGAGTTGCACTGCGGAGGTTAACATAACAATTTCTCTTATTACCATGATTTATGGGTACATAACTTCAGCAGCAGCGTGTCATCGAGGAGGTCTTTAATTGGCAGACTTCAGGGACCACAGAGGGAGATGACAGAGCAAGCTCTGGAGAAGCTGCCATTCCCAGCTCAGCCTCACAGATGAAGTCTAATAAATCTCAGGGGGGAAGGCGGTTCACTTTGAAACTTTTTACTAACCTGATCTCTGCTAATGGCCTGCAAAGAGAAGGCAATGATCTTCAACGTCAGCTGATTCGGTGGGCCTCGTGATGTGGCAGATGACCGCCTGGGGTGCCTGAGACAACCGAATACCAGGATTCTGGCAATTTTCATTCACAGACAACAATGCTGTAATTTGCAATCTTTATGACTTTCATGAGTCACTTGGTTCTGTCTTGCCACAGAGGATATGATCATATATTTTTAGGGATGTCAAAAATATATTTCCTTTCGTGAATATTTTCTATGCTCTTGGGTAAAGGTATTGCTTTTAAATGGAATTGCTTTTGGCACTGGGGTACTTTTCAGATAAGAATCTTGATCCACTTTGCACGCGAAAAAACAGAGTGGGGCTTCCTCAGTGGCATGGTGTGAATACCTGTGTCGCTGGTAGGAATGCTGTGGCTTTTCTGAAGTCAGGATTGATGATTCTGAAAACATCTGTGCTTACACTGCCTCAGCCATTGTGTGGGGCATTCCGGGCTTTAAACTCTATCACCCGTGGTATGGCAGTTCTCAAAACCGTGGGCCAAACTCACCCATGAACCACTGGCCTTTGAGAAGAGGACTGATAATTTATGTATTTGCATTTGTCTACCAAATAGTGCTATACTAGAAACACAATGTCTATAAGTTAGGATTTTTTTTTTTTAAAGCAGATTGGAAAGCACATTGCTTCTTTGAGCAATTTTTGAATCTCAGGATACACTGGTGTGGGCCAGGGAAGGAAGAAGGTGTGGTAGTGAATTTTATGTGTGAACTTGCGTGGGCCGTGATGTCCACATATTGGCCATGATGTCCAAATTCTTCTGATGTTTCTTTGAGTATGTTTCTTGGTGAGACTGACATTTAAGGAGATGGTTTTGAGCAAGGTGATTTGCCTTCTATGATGGCTGTGGGTCTTATTCAATCCATTCAAGATCTGAGCAGTACAAGAGATAGGCCTTTCCTCGAGTAAGGGGGAGTTCTGCCCCAGACAAATTTCAGACTTCAGCGGTAACATTGGTTCTTCCTCAGGTCTTCTAAACCCTGCTAGGCCCACCCAGTTTCCATAACTGGGTGAATCAATTCCTTAAAATCTCTCTTCTCCATATGCATATCCTGTTGGTTCTGTTCCTTTGGAGAACCCTGACTTAGTCAGGCAATCTTTGAGCCCTTGTCCATCTGGCCTGGGAAAGAAAGAAAAGGAAGTTCTTGCAGATTTCTGCTTTGTGCAGCTAGGAACTCTAGGAATGTGTAAAGCCTGCCTGAGTCTTCCAGAACAGGGAGGAGAGGCCTTGGAATTAATCCACCCACTCCCATCTGCCCTTGGGAGAGGACCGTCCTGGAGCACTAACTCTCTGGGGTGTATTTGCAGAAGAACACCTTTGATACATGCAGTTGGCTGGGAGTGCCAAGGGGTTGTGGGTAGAATGTGGGTGGTAACGCATAAATACTTCTATGTTAGGCTCTACAAAACTCTACACTTAAAGAATACCCTGTCCTTTGAAAGGATAGACTGTACCAGTGGAGGCAGGGGCCTGTGCAGTGCACAGTTGCCAAGATTGTGCTAAGAACTTTGTATTTGTGATGGGAAATATTCTACATGTAATTTTGCAGTGGCTTAACTATCCCTTGGCTAGACCTGGTGGGGAGATCAGTATGTCATTGATAGGAGCAAGTGAGATGGTGAGATTAATATATTAAACGTGCAGCTGTCTCATCCACATGCATGAAGGTCCAGAGAGGAATGGGTTATAGAGCCTAGTGTGAATTATATCCAGGACTCTAGGGATACTTATTTTGAAGAATACAACTCATCGGTTGAGGGAACTGCTTGGCGTCTCTTTTAATTGAAACATTTTAAATTCTTAATTAAACTTTTAAAAAATTTTAAAGCAAACTGTAAAATTTTTAGGGTAGTTCTGGGGACTAAACCCAGGGCCTTTGCACTGAGATACATCCCTATTCATTTTGAGACAGGGTCTCATTGTGTCGCTAAGTTGCTTGGGCTGGTCTCAAGCTTTCATTCTTCCTGCCTCAACTTCCTGGAGTGCTGAGATTATAGGCAGATTCGCCATGTCCACTTGATAAACTGTGTCTTTTCATCTTAATTTCAAAGTACGTGCAACTAAACTAACTTGCCATCCAAGTCTTTCTGACTGACTCTTCCTTCTGGTGATGCATTTCTAAGGCCCTTCCATCTTCCCCATCTCCTGGCCAGGGCCGTGGCCCAGCTCTGACTTTTCCCTGCTAGGTCTCAGCCAAGTAATCAGGGCTTCTCATTCATGTTTGCTTCGGAGGGTCCGTTCTTACAACTTTGCCCTTTGTTACTGTCTAAGAGGGAGGCGAGCCGCTACCTACGCCTACATTAATGATCGCCATTTGGGTATAGCCAAAAGCTCTGATGTTTCAGTAGTCTACCAGGCAGAAGGATATTTTGTGTTCATGCCTGTGTCTCTGGGGTAATGGCTGTCCATAACACCTACCTGTAAACACTTGGAACAGCTCATACATAAAAGAAGGTATAATGCCCCCAGAACAATAATTTTCTACAACAACCCATGTGTAACCGTGACTGCCATTTGCTGCCTCTACAAGCTCCAAAGGGTGCCATCTTTTTATAATCTGTAGGCTGTGGGGGAACAAGCCCTTTAAAACTCAAAGTGGTTTGGTTGTTCTAACTGCCCTTGTTTTCCTTTTGTAAAAACCCATGTGTCTATGGGGCTCACGTGCCGCCACTACTCATGAGGTGACAGCCATGATCAGAAACGTAATTTTCAATATTTATGATTGAAAATGTAATTTAGAAATGAAAGAAGGGGCACTTGTTCCTCCTTAGCTTGAAGTGAAATCATTGTTTTGAGACGTGTTCTTTGTACAGTTAATCTGGCCAGTGTAATTTACCACACCGTGGCTGAATTGTAAGCCCGGCTCCCTATTCATCAAGGAAGAATTATTGGTGTAAAATGCATATAGATTGGTAAGTGTAGCGTGGTGCTTTGCTATTTTGATTTCAGAAATCTGGAAAAGGTGAGAGTTCGGTGAACTAAATCTGTGGCAGGTGTCACGTTCAGGCGACAGATCCCATACATGGGTCAGCAGGGGGCTTGGTCACGTGTGAAGGGCCTCGGGTCAGGTCTTGAGGTCCTTGTCCTATTTGGCCTGTGAGGTACAGCTGCCACAAGCCCATTTGGATAAGTATAACAAAGGTATCAACAAACAAGACGAAACCTGTGGCTTGCTGAGGCCTGTACTTAACCCTTCACTCTGCGTGTGTGTTGTATGTGCATGTATGCTTATATGTGTAGTGGGGTGGCTGGAGGGGTGTGTGTGTGTGTGTGTGTGTGTATTTAACTTTTCACTTTGAAATAATTTAAGACCATAAAATATTACACACATGTATTTGTCCCCCAGCTTCCCTCAATGATAACATCTACTAGGCCATTGTGTATTATCAAAACTAGAAAACTGACACTGGTACACTATTGGCTAAACCGTAGAGGTCACTTGAATGCCATGTGTATATTCCAAAGATTGGTTGGTTCCCAGCATTTTCTGTTGAGAGATATTTTGCAAAAGGAATTTGTTCACACTAAAACCATTTTTCCCTGTGGACCAGGGAGCGCTGAGTACCAGCAACCCCTCATAGGGGGCGTGAGCTTCCTAAATTACTGTGATCCTCACCTCTGTGTATTGACACACACTCTATTTATTTGGGTCACTTACCCTACCTGCTATGTCTCTGCAGGCATTTGAGTTTGTAACCCATATAGTTAAGGCTGCAGGTTCCCCAGTGGTAGCCAGAGGCTAAGATGTCAAGAAAGAAGGGCTCCTGCATTATGGAGTGATGGTTCCAAGAGCTGCTCAGCAGAGGAATCTTTTTTGGTCAGCAGAGGTTTCTGTGTCCCATAAGGAGATGCAGGATCGCTTACAACTAGTGGTGAGATGCTCAAGCGACGTAGCCCAGGGGCAACCTTCAGACCTCTATAAGTAACCCCGCCAACAAACTCATTGGTTCATCAACCTGGACTTTAGTGCAATCATGACTTTGGCCCATAGGCTGCGCCCTGTCTGGGGTGAAGAGATGTCGATGTCCACATCTCCCCAGGGAAAGTTATTCATGCACACACTGAGGACAAATCGAAGTTTGACGCAAAGTTGCGGACATTGCTGGGACAGAGCACACTTTCAGGCTTTGGCACTCTGCTGTTCTGGCTGGCAGCAGCCCTCTCGCATAGCTGTGTAGCACTGTGTGACCCTTTTGCAAAAACAGTGCAATGGATTGGGAGGCAGATGCACCCTCTTGTGTTTCTCCTACATGAAGTTTAGTCTCTACGCATGATTGGCTTTAGATCTTGGTTCTAAGGATGGTTGCTGTCCCTCCAAGGACAGGCAAGATGGCGGGTTTGATGTAGGTGCCTGTTGCTTTGGAGCTTATAAGATACTTTCCCCTGAATGGGGTGTCAGCACAGAACCTTGTATCCATAAAGCCCTGGGCAGGGGCCATTGTCTCTCCCCCATAATTCATTTCAAGCAAACACTGTTAAGGTCTGTGTACCAGTAGCAGTGCTGAATGCTGGGAGTTCAAAGACTTGAGGCACACTCAGTGCTCTAGCGACGGCCTGTCTACTCTGCTAACTATGTAAAGGAGGGTTCTATTCGACCATAGAAGCCCGGAGAAGGAAGGAGTACAGGCTGTTAGGGCATCAGAGCCTGGGCTCTGTTTACCAGCCAGCATATTCAAATGCCCATAGCCTCTCTACTGCAAAGAACAGACACAAAATTAGCCAGTGTTCTTTTCTAGAAGGCTCAGGGGAAAAGTGGGTCGTGACGGCAGAGGAGAAGAAAACCAAAGGAACACATGGAAAGGCAGACAAACAGAATGTCCCCCTCAGTGCCCCCTTTCTCTGCATGACTGCTGCTCCTCCCTGGCCTCACAGTGTTAGAGGATTCGTTCTGGATTCTCTTAGTAATTAATAGCGTTTAAGTTCCAGGGTAGTCAGTTTTGATTAAGCAAACGTTAAATTAATCCAATCTGCAAACGTTCAGCCTCTAAGTGCCACCGAGGGGGAAGAGGCAGCTGGATGGACAGAGGGATGCATCCTCATTGGATTGCCGGCCACCTCCGAGTAGTTACAGCTGGATCAATACAGCTCCTAGAGCTATAATAAAATGGCTTCGACATGCTCATCTGTGGCTGAGAACACAGTATACACATTGATTTCCTGGCCTGATATAACCCATTTACCTATTCAGCTACTCCGTTCAGGAAGGTGGAGGGGTCCCAAGGCCCAGGGGAGCAATGATGCCTGTAAGTAGGTTAGCAAATGCTGGGGAAACGTCTTAATCGGCTGCACTCTTCCTTCCTTAGAGAGACACGTTTCTTTGTAAAGAAAAGGCCTCCTTAGAGTCTTATTGGCATCATCTGGGGAAACATTGGGAGTTGGGGGGTGTCACCTTTTCTGCTGATCAGGATTTGCTCTTCTCACTGTTTAAAACTTCTCTGTTGTACAAGCATCTTGGAGGGAAAGGGAATTGTTTAAGAAGGCCCTCATTCCAGGAGGATCTTTGACTCCGATTTGAGCGGGCTCGGGGGGACCACAGAGAGTGTACCAGGATTGTGGGTTGGAAAGTGTGGGGTTCTTTTTTACATGAATTTTTGTTTCTGACTATTATCTCAAAAGGAAAGGAGGCGCCTTGCTGTAAATATGGCATGGTTGGAGGCATTTAGTGCTCAATGCAGTTTTGTGAAATGATGAAATTATAAGTTTAAAGCCAGTCAATGAGAGGCATGCCTCCGCTGAAACAGTCACTGTCTGTGTGTACTTATTAAACAGAGCTGTTATTGTCACACACACACTTTTGGATACTTCCTCTGTGTTCTGCCCTTAGCAATACGCATGTTTTTAAGAGGATAGCTTTGGGCTGGTTGGCTATGGAATCTGTCTTTCTGTCTATCAATCAATCTATCTGTTTATTTATCTATCATCTGTCTATCTACTTTAAGTGCCAAGTGGGTTTCAGAATGATCAGCTATTATCTTAAGCCTCATGTGATTATCAAGTTGGAGTTGGTCACATTGGGTAAGAAACTACTTCTCAAGGAAGTAGACAACTGTGGGCAGAAGTGCTGTCCTCTGCCTGTTGTAGAACCTGGAAATTGTCCCGCGATTGCTACTGGGTAAACTGGTTCACGTTTGATCCCTCAGGTGGAGGGAGAGAATTAACAGTAAGCCAAACGCTCTGTGTCTCGATGGGATCATGAAGAGTCTTCTAAGGGATAGAGCTTAGTTTTGGAGACATGTTGAAAATCCACAGCCCCCTCCCCCTTTAAATCAGCACCACCGGCTACTGTTTCCCTTAAAATCATGCTTCCCTTTGGTGATCAGAACAAAGTTCAAGTTTTTCCCATGTCTGTTCAGCATCACACGACAACCTTCTTGGGGCTCAGGCTGTTTTCTGAGTTTTTGTTCACCTAAGCCAAGCTCTGGACCTTTTCACCATTCCTTGAAGATTTGGAGGCAGCTTTGTTGCTATCGTGGGCATCTTCCTCCTCCTCTTCTGGTCTCATGCTAAAGCTCTTGACAAAATTCCACTCTGGGAGAATTCTTGAACATGCTGGACATACGATTTGCAGATTTGTTCAGCTCATCATTTCCAAACCGAGTTCCTAAAATCCTTGTCAGCTGTGAGATGCTCACAAACTTGGTAACCTGCTAAAGTGAAGAGGTAAAGACCAGGGCGACTTTATCTTCCTCATAAATCCCCTTTAGCTGACTTCTGTGGAGTTCCTGTCAGTGTCCTGTTTGTTCTGTGGAATGGACTTGGGAAATGGTACCTTAAGTTCATACAAAATTTCTTCTTTGCTATAATGATATTGGTTAATATTTTTACTTTTAAGGTGACAGTGTGCTAATTTTTATGGATTAAATTGCCTTAAGCCTCACAAATGTCTTGGACAATAGGAGTTGTTACTGAGTCCTCACGTCACTGCGAGGAAAAAGGGGCTGAGTAACTTGTCCAAGGTCACCCTGTAAAGGCATTTGGTCCCACGAAGTCTATGGCAGGGCCCAACCTTGAAGCCATCACGCTCTTCTGCCTCCAAAAGGGCAGCACTGGGTTATTTTCACACCAATGACCTTGGTTCTGTTTAGCAGGTTGCAAGGTGGAGTGTTGATTCAGGAGCCACATAACAAAGCGTCCCCTACAAGATTTTTCTTCTAGAGGACATATGGAACATATCGGCTGCATGCATGTTTATATTTTTGGAACTAGCTAGGGGCAGGCAGGGATGCAGTGTGCACTGCTGTACGGACCTCTGATCGTCACCAGCATTGCAGCCCTGCCATCTTCCTCAGGCTGCTAAACTTCATCCCCGTGGAGAGAGACAGCGAATGAAGGCATCAACCCCACACCAGTTCCTTTATTCTAATCTCTTAAATGATTATAGTACATGTTGGATCTTAACTCTGGCTTTTGATGTGGCATCCTTTTTATTAGGCTCTATAGAATAGAGCTTTTAATATCAATGTGTGTCTTACACATGTGTTCAGAGAACGCATTACATTAGAAAGGTGCTGGGAAGAAAAAAGATGCCGGCGATCTGAAATGCCTCCAAGTGCCTCTATGAGATGCAATCAACCATGTCTTAATTCCCTCTATCCATCATTAGTTGCGTGGCGAAAATATATGCAAAAGAAAATGGAAGCTGGGCGGTAAGGTAGTGAAGAGGTTTTACAAATTAGATTATTTGAGTATATGATTCCTCAGATAGAAGAATATTGTCCAAAGGACCCTTTAATTATTATTCACTTCCTTTGGTGCACAAGAGGATATTGTGAGGGCTGCTGGAGCGCTTTGCTGCGGTTGAATTAGGAGGTTGGCTGCCATAGCCCGGGTTGGGTCTATGATGGATAAAACAGGAGGCAGATAGAATATTCTGTACACTTAGTCTCAGATGGGTGAATCGGAAGGGAAAGACTGTTGTTGATCTTGGCCAGATTCTTGATTCATGGCTTGAAGAGGGAGTGTATACAGTCTTTTCCTCCTTCCTTCCCTTCCTCCCTCCCTCCCTTCCTTCCTGGTCCTGGGAAACCAAACCCAGAACCTTCAAACAGAGCCACATCTCCAGCCCATTTGCTATTTCGTGACGCGATCTTGCTAAGTTGTTCAGGCTGGGCTTGAACTTGCCATTCTGTTGCCTCAGCCTCCCAGAGTGCTGGGATTACTGGCTTGTGCCAGCAGGCTTGGCCAGTCATCTATTTCTTTAATGCCACTTGTTCTGGCCAAAAGATTATATACCTATTCTGGTCCAACTTGTGGCTGTAGGTATCTGGGCTTTTTTTTTTTTTTTTTTTGCCTAAGGTGTTTTAGGAGCCAGTCTGGTATCACAAGAAATTTTTGGAATGAAAGGATCATTGGTATTTTGAAAACAAAAAGGATCAAAATCTAGAATAGAGGTCCTCAGCCCCCAGGCTGCAGACTGGTACAGGTCTGTGTCCATGAAAGGATCTGGTCTTGAGGACAGATGTGTGGCAAGCAGGAGGTGAGCAGCCAGCAAAGCTCCACCTCCTGTTGGCATGGCATGCTCCTATTGGGTTCAGATGCCACTGCCAGTCTGACAGGAGGCAGAGCTCTGCTTCCAGCCCCCCTCCCGATGCTGCTCACCATTTCAAAGCTATACTCCCACAACCTGTTGCAGAACAAGGACACTCTACCTCTTTGTCATTGAGAGAATGATCTCCAAACAGTGAAAGGCCGGAGACCACACTGATCTAAAAGGTTGTTGGAAAAAGGGTAATTGAAAATAAAACCATCCTAGTGTCAACTTGGATCTCTGGGTTGCCCTGGCTGGTTAGGTTATTCAGTTTCTCGAAGTCTAGTTTGGGTCGCTGTGACTTAGCCTCTTAGGAATGTTGTAAGATTTAAAGGAGCCAGTCCACCCAAGTTAGTACACGGCCAGATTCTATTCCTTGGAACAATCAGGATGTTAATAAATGTTCCAGAGGAGGAGTAACATGTGACCTGGTCATTTGTGACACCAGGGTGTGCGTCCTTACAAACAGGACACTGAACCAGCGAATGGCGTTTGCTGCTTCAGAAATCAGAGCGTCACAACGGGAACAAGTCACTTTTTGTTCCCCTGGGATTTTCTGCTAATGTTTACTGATTAAACTTTTAGCTACACGTTGTTGATGAGGGAGCTAGGCCATCTCTTACTCTTTCAGATAAACTTTCTCATGTAAAGTTACACTGGAAGAGCCTTTCGGACCCACCACTGTCTCCACTCTCTCTTGGGTCCTCTACTGCTCTTGGCTTCTGTTTTGGGGAAGTCCCAGGACACAGGTGGGTAGCTCCTGCTGCTCAGCTGGGAAGAGGGGCTGAGAACGAGCCAGGGGAGAAGTTGCTGATGGGTAGTGATAAACTATAATTTCAGCTCACCTGTGTTGTTCACATCCTTGTGTTCACAGTGAGGTTGATTAAAAAAAAAAAACCAATTTGACCAATAGCAAAAATTCCCTGGAGATTTCACTGATTTGGAATGAGTTGCCACCACGCCATCATTAGCCTTGATTTGTAGCCACCATGCTCACCCCTCCCCCCAACATGTATGTGCAGGTGCACGTTCACATATGGAAGTCTTTACTTGACTCCATATTAGGTGGCGGGATCTGACTGAGGCCTGCTTGTTTATTCCTTTATCGCACATTGACTTGTACAAAGAATCAGCTGTCTGCTGCCAGGAAGGTTTAGGTGTTCATACATCTTATTTATTAAAATAAAAAACCCTCCTGACATACAGAATAAATGAGCAAAAGATGAAAAGAAACAAGAGAAAATATCTGCCCCTTTTCCATCCCTACATCTCCACAGCTTCACGACGCAGACATTCCACGATTCTTGGCCTATCATTAAAAAAAGAATGTTCTTTTCTTCTGTATCCATAACTAATCTAGGCTCGCTGTAAAAGATTTAGAACACACACGAAGAAAATTACCAAATTAAAGTCATCTGTAATTTCAGCCCTCAGAGATGGTAACTCAATCTTTTGAAATAGGTTGTGTTGTGGTGCTTTATTTATGTGGGTACATAAATACATGTTCATATTTAGATTTCTTTTGAAAATGAATTTGTGAGGCTGAGGGGTAGCTTGGTGGTAGAGCATTTGCCTACAATGCATGAGGCCCTGAGTTCGATCCCCAGCTTTGCACGAATAAAATAAAAATAAAATACAAATAGAGATAAGTAAAAAATAAAAATGGATCACAGTTGACCTTCAGTTTTCTAATGTGGGCTTTTTCTTTTAATATGTGAAGGGCTTACTTTGCCCTAATATACAAATACTTTAAATTTTTTATTGTGCATTTATCATGTCATGGCGATGATTCCATATCACAAGTATTACTTAAAATACCACTTTTAATGGCCAATAGCTCCCTATTGAATAAAAATTCCCTTATTGTTGAATATTTCTATCATGTACTTAAATGAACTGATTTCTAAGATTGATTATGTAAAAGGCACTAGTATTCGGCATTTATATTCCTCAGTTTTGAATTATTTCTTTAATAATTATTTGTCCACTTGGTTTGGAAAAGCTGAATTAATATTAAAGGTATAAAAATTTTTTAATCATATATATCAATAATTTCTATTGATTGCTCTTAAGATCTCCTAATGTTCTCTTTCCCTGAAATAAACCTATAGTGTATCATGTAAGTGTGTGTTTCTCAATACTAATTTTAAGTAACTGAGAACATTTTCTGTGGTCTTTATTGTTTCTTACATGTGTACATATGTGTATTTCTTTTAGGTATAGTATTACAAACTTTTTTATTAATATACTCTCATTCGTTCACCATACACCATTCACATTCTAGGCTTTCTTTATTATTTATATTAATGTATGTTTATGATACATAACATCTATATTCATCATGGGAATTGGCACACCCCATATTAATCATTTCCACTTTCCCTGCTTGCCCCATCTTTCCTTGGCCTCAAATTTCTTCGTCATCTCCATAAAGTCTATTTTCCATCTCAGTCTTGCTAGCACGCAGTCCTGTGGACATTCAGTTCCACTTGTCTTGAAGAAGTGAGCTGTTCTGGTATAAAATGACCGTGGAGAAAGTCGCTTGGCAAGGAAATGCAGCCAGCCTCTAGGAGCTGAAGTCTCAGCCCTATGGCCCTTGTGGTTCAAGAGACTGAATTCTGTCAATAGTCTGGTGGGTGTGAAGAGAGCTCCAGTCTCCAGAGGAGAGTGTTTCCTGGCTGACATCTGTGTCTAACTTCTGTAGTTGTAACTTACTAGTTTTGGAGTACCACTTTTGTTTATTCTTAAACATTTGTTTTGGTACTATTGTGAATATAAGTTTTTGCTGGCATGTTGACACCCAGTGGGCTTTTGAATATTGATCCTGCATCCTGCGACTTTAAGGAATTATTTTATTTGTTTTTATGTGTGGGTGTGCACCTTCTCTAGAAATAGGGATTTCTTCTTTTCCATGCTACATTCACTTATTTATTTTTCTTGCGTTATTCCATTGGTTAGGTTCTCCACTGTAATGCCGAGGAGAAAACGTAAGTGAAAACATCTGTGCCTTATTTCTGATGCCAATGGAAAATCATGCGGTTTTCAGCATTCACAATGAAGATTGTGGATTTTTTATAGACACCTTTCATCAGACTAAGGAAGTTCACTTTTCTTCAAGTTTGCTGAGTGTATTTTATTTTTATCCTAAATAGGTGTGTGTTGTTTTCAAATTGAGGAAATTTATTAGTTTTGGTGTGGGATTTTGGTCCTTTATTCTACCTATATTGTATATTACATTAGTCAATTTTTAGGTGTTAATTCAACCTCTGTTCCGGGAATATTATTTGTAACATTGAATAGTAATCTTTCTATGTAGATCTAAATTATTTTATTAGGAAATATTTCTGTCTTTGTAATATTGATCTGTACTTTTTCATTTCTAATGGTGTCTTTTTTTCTTAGCTGAGATATCAAAGTAATACTGGCCTGACAGAATTACATGAAAAATTGGAAAATGTTTCCTTATCCTTTCTTCTGTCCTGAGATGTTTTGTGTAGGATTAAAATTACTCTTGTAATAATACTACTAATAATAAGATTCATCAGTGCAATCATATAAGTCCAGAATTTTCTTTCTTCCTTCCTTTTTGAGACAGGGTGTCACTCTGTAGCCCAGGCTGGCAATGAACTCACTATGGAGCCCAGGCTGGCCTTGGACTCACCGCAGTCCTCCTGTCTCAGCCTCCCCAGTGCTGGGATTACAGGAGTGAGCCACCACGCCCATTTCCTGTGGTGCTGGGGAATCGAACTTGGGGCCTTGCGTTTCTTAGGCAAGTGCTTTAACTGCTATGTCATTTCTTTGGCCCCCAGAATTTTCTCATAAGGAGTTTCTAAATTATTTACTTACTTATTTGAAATTCTTGTTTAGACCTTTTCTTCATTCTTGAGTCAATTTTGATAATTTGTGTTTATTTTAGAAACTCATTTGTTTTAACTGTATGGTCTAACTTTTTGTCATAAAACTGATATTGTTTCTGCTTGCAGTCCTTTTAATCTTTTGTACATCTGGTAGTGACGACATCCCCTCTTTCTTGATTTTGGCAATTTGTGTAGTCTTTCTTATTTTTTTGCTTAGACCATATAGCCAAAATTATCAACTTTATTAATATGTCTAGAGAACTAGCTTCGTCTTTCACAGAGAGAAGAGACTTTTTTCTATTACTCTCCTGTTTCCACTTTCATTGATTCTTGTTTTGATATTTATTATCTTCTTTCCATTTGCATTGGATTTAATTTTTCTTCTTTCCATTTTTTGTAAAGGTTAGAGTATTTATTTGGAATATTTCTTCTATTTTAATATGATTTTCGAATGATATGAATTTGTTACTTGGTACAATATTTTATAGTCTTACTAAGCTACACATATTTAACCTATACAATTTATCTAAATCTTGGTCCTGTCACACACACTCCCCTCCAAAAAAATCCCAATCAAAATAAAACACACCTGTCACCCACCTCCATAAATGTCCTCATGTTCTTTATAGTAGTCTGTTTCCTCCTTTTTCCGTCATCTACTAATGCATTTTTATTATGTTCAAAATATTTTGTATTTACCCTTGTGATTCTTTAAGCCACTGATTATTTAAAAGTATGTTCCTTTTTTCATGTCTAAGCTGTCTTCCTAAATGTGTGCCTAGTATGTTCTGGTCTTTTCCATCCCAGCTATGGCCTTTCCTTACCCTTTTTCCTTACCATTCCTCTCCTCTCATCTAATGATAGTTTTTCCTTCTAGAAAAGTCCATTTGTCAATACGGGCTGTTCCACTACACCCAGCGATTTTGCCCATTTTTAAAAAGGGCATTTACCTTATTTTTCTTTTTTTTTTTGTTTTGTTTTGGGGTTTTAAGAGTTTTTTTTTTTTTTTTTTTTTTTTTTTTTTTTTTTTTTTTTTTTTTTTTTTTTTTTTTTTTTTTTTTTTTTTTTTTTTTTTTTTTTTTTTTTTTTTTTTTTTTTTTTTTTTTTTTTTTTTTTGCTATATTCTCTGTTAGGTATTTGATTTACAAGTGTTTTCTCCCACTTTCAGGCTTTTTATGTCTTTATGTGGTCCCGGGTGCACAAACATTTTTAATTTTAATTAAGTCCAATTTATCTATTTTTTTGGTTGTTGTTGTATTGTTGGCCACGCTTTTGGTGTGCTACCTAGGCATCGATCGCCAAAACCAAGATTACAGAAATTTACTTCTACAATTTCTTTTAAGAGTTTCATGGTTTTCGTGCTTCTATTTAGGTGGCCGATCCACTGATTTAATTTCTGTATACAGTATGAAACACAGATTTTCCTTTAATTCTTTTAATATCATATTCTTTAATTCTTTGATCATCTTTATAATAGCTACTTTGAAGTTTCTGTCTACTAAATCCAAATTCAACATCTAGGCCCATTTGATATTAGTTTATATTGATTCTGTTTTATTTTTCCCCATGCCTAATGCATATTTCAACATTTCTTTGCATGTCTTATGATTTTTTTAGTTGAAAATGAAGCTGTTAGCTTAAAAACATTAAAAATAAACCAAGCACATGCAGTGGTTATGTTTAGATATCAGTTTGTCTGGATTAAGGAATACCCAGAGCAAAGTGTTTCTGGAAGAGATTGGCATGGGAGTCTGAATGGTCTAGATGGGGAAGATCTGCCTCAGATGGGCAGGCACCATCCAGTTGGGGCAGTGGGGGCCTGGATAGAGCAAACTTAGAAAAGTTGGTCATTTCCCTCCCAGAGCTGGCATCTACTGTTTGGCCGCCATTTTGGACACAAAACTCCAGACTCTCTGGGAACTCCGGGCTCTCCAGGATTTACTTTTTTTCATTACATTTCTTTTTCCTACATCACTAGTGAGGATGTGCAGAAAACACAGGAAATAGTGTGGCATCCTCTTCAAAAGCTAAACATTGAATTATTTCACCATTCAGCAGTTTTACTTGTACATGTACACCTGAAAGAACTTAAAACAGGTATTCAAATAAATATGTAAGGTGTGATTTAAGAAAATGAAACTATGGTGAATGTTTACACTAAAACTATAGAAACACATGGCAATTAATTCCCCTCAAAACACTCTCCCTCACATTGGACAAATTTATTGCATTATCTTTGCTGTTTTCTAAAGCAGTTCTCGAAGTCCTCTTTCTTGAATGTCTTAGTTCACCAGTCATGGCTGACTCCATGTCCAGAGCCAGCTTAAAATATTTACAGTGATTTCTGTCAAATAAAAAAAACATTATAATATGCCCCTCCCCACCTTATTCACTGGATCTGGCACTGTGCAACTTCTGACTGTTTCCCCAAAGTCAAAAGATCATGACGGGTAAGCAAGTTGATTGAATCAAGATGTGGCGGCAACCAGGACGGCTATGGTCTGGATATTGAGTGTCACCCCAAAGCCTCGTGTGTTTGGAACTGTGTGTAATGGGAAGCAGAGCTTGGCTGGAAGGGGCAAGTGTTTGGGGTTTAACCTGGACGGATTGTACCAACTTGTTGGGATTGGGGGTTGCTCAGAGCAAAGGTTTCTAATGATGGTTATTGACTTGCCGGCTAGGAAATGGGAGAGGGGCACCCAACCTAGGTGTGTGTGTGTGTGGGGGAGGTTCTGAGCTGACAGCCAGAGCTAAGTAAAAGAAGAATGAAGGGACATTTTGCAGCTTCCTCCTGGGAAGACTGTGGGTTTGCCTGAGTCTTCAGACTCACTGGCTTCTGTCTGCAATGGTGTGAACAGCTCTCCAGCTCCTGCCTCGGCCATGAAACTTCCCCATTGCCTCTGCCCTGTAAGTGGACTGTGTGTCTGAGAGATCTGTGTGTGTCTGAAATTGTGAGCTAAATAAATCTTTCTTCACTTAAATTGTGGACATCAGGTATTTTGTCACAGAAACAAATAAGTAACAATGGCAGTGTGACTGGCGACACTCATGAGAGAGGATTTCCACGGCTGCTTCAAAACTGGGGTGGGGGGGGAGGAAGGAGGTGTGTCCACAGTGGGGGGCAGAAAGTTGCTCCCTAAGCAGCTGCCTAGGGTGCTAAGTTACCCAGGGTGGGCTCGAACTTGTGATCCTCCTGCTGCAGTCTAGCAGAATTCTGTAATTACAGGCCTGCACCCCCATGTCACAGTGTAGTGTGTTACGTACACAATAACGTTACATCGAAAAATTACAATGTACACATCTCAATTAAAAATCCTTTATCGCTAAAAGATGCTAATAGCCATCTGAGTGGTTGGAAACATGGCACTGGGCTGCCACAGGCCTTCAGTTTCCAAATAAGCCCTATCTGTAGAGCACAACAAGTGAAGGGTGACAAAACGAGGTATGTCTTTATGTAGATACACTCCTGGCTTCTCTCTCTGGAGAACTCCGGCTAGCACATATATTATAGCCATTCTGCATTCTGACATTCCCCCCGAGCATTTCCTTTAATAACTTAATCTGGACTTAATCTGTAGAATCTGTCCTCTAAGCACGTGTGGTCGTGGATGTGCTTGCTTAGTTTTTAAGATTCTCGTTTTTCTTGGGTAGCCTGGGCCGTCGTGTCTGCATAGATGGGCAGTCAGCTGATGACCAGGAAGATGGTACGTGCTCAAGCGAGTGGAGCTCCGGCAGATACCACACTGTGCTGATTGAGTTGCTTGTGGGTTGGGGGTGTACCCCGTATTCAGGCAGTTTTGAAGACTTAGTTTCTGCTGGCCTCTCTTGAGTCTTCCCTGAGCATGCCAGACCCTTCAGGCTGTCTAGGATATGTAGATAACTTATTTAGCTCTTCCAGGATGCCCCCGTTACATTTTCTGGTTGCTCCGCCACGCACCCCAAGTGAGACTTCAGCTTCACTTTAGTAGAGCTGGAAGTTTCTTCCATTAATTTTCTTCTGAGTTTGCAATTTTTACCGACAGCACCGCCAGGTGCATCATTTTCCTCCACTCCGAAGCAGGCTAGCCCTGGATGGTGGTAAAGGCCCTATTTTCACAGCCAGCCCGGCTCTGACAAAGCCGATGTGTCAGCTGAGCTGGGAAGGGGATGGGGACGGGTTTAGGCAAGAAGGCCGTTGAGTCCAACTGTTCTTGTTCAAAATTCTAGCATTCATGAATAAACACTTGCATTTTTATTTGCCCTCAGTCTATGTTTCAGACTGAATTTTTGTCATCTTCCTACCCCTACCAGATTAACATATTCAAGCTCTAATCCCAGTGGAGTGGTTTTTTGAATGTAAGGACTTTTGGAAGATAATTAGCTCATGATGATGAAGCCCCCAAACATGGGATTAGTGCCCTTTTCAAAGTGATGATAGAGAGCCCTCCTTCGATGATGTGCGTTTGTAAAGGGAAGGGCTTAGTCTGCAGCCAGGAAGAGAGACCTCCTCACCTTCAACCACACTGACATCTCAGATTCAAATATCCAGAACTGTAAGATATATTTAGTTGTCCATACATCACACAGTCTATAGCAATTTGTTATAATCCTGTTTTTTTTTTTTTTGACAGTTTAGCATCACAGTTGCTTTACGGAAAAAGTGTTGATGGTCTTTCATCTCGACCGTAGCTGGAAATCCTACTGCCACAATAACTGTTTTTTAAGTTTGAGATTTTCAGCTGGGCATGAGAGTGCACGCCCATAATTTTAGCACTCTGGAGGGCTGAGGCAGGAGGATCACGAGTTCACGCTCAGCCTGGACAACTTGGTGACTTAGTGAGGAATCTCAGAATAAGAATATAAAAAGGAGCTACAGATGAAGCTCAGCGAAAAGGCCCTAGGTTCAACCCCCAGTACCGGCTGTAATTAAAAAAAAAAAAAGCTGGCTTCTTTCCCTTTTACCTGACTGAACATATCAGTGTTTTCTACATGGTTCTTAGCACCTGGAAGCACAGATCAGCCTCCTCTGTTCACATATGCTCCTTGGGCAGCCTTCTGTTTTATTCAGTCCTGTAAGTTTGCTTCTGTGTTTCAGGCCTTCAACTTACGCTATGAGGCCCACCCACGTTAGGGAGGAAAATAAGTCTGTAGTTCACCGATTTGAATGCTTACTTTTATCTAGAAGCATCCACACAGACATGCTCACAATCATGTGACAGAAAGGCTGGGTACCCTGTGGCCCAGTCAAAGTGGTACATACAGTTAGCCATCACAGTCGTGTTTAGAACAGGAACCGGAGATGTCATGAGTTTTCTCTGGGTGGCCCCTGCGTTTTTCCTTTATTGTATGACTGACATTATTATCTCCATCTTACAGATGAAAGGGTTGAGGCTGCATGAAATGATGTGTGATTCTGAAGACCTGGTGAATGGGAAGAGGTCCTTATGGTTGGGGGAACTTCCTGGTCTCTTTTCTGTCCATGTGGCTCTGGTCTGGCTTGTACCTCTCTCTGTCCAGGTCAGAATCATAATCTGGAAGCCAGCGCAGAGCATAAAGATAATGTTATACAGCTGGGCCTGTTGGGCAGTCCTATAACCCTACCATCTTGGTAGGCTGAGACAGGATGATTGCAAGTATGAGCCCAACGTGGCCAACTTAGTGACTTGGTGACACTTCGTCTCAAAATCAAAAAATCAAAAATGGGCTGGGGATGTAGCTCAAGGTGAAGGACTGAAGTTTAATCTCTGGTACCACACACACACACACACACACACACACACACACCCACCCAATTGGTCAGGGATCTACTCTCAAAATATTTACAAATAGTTTTTGACCCATTCATTGCTATCATATGTAATTTCGAAACTTTGGAAATTTATCTTTTATGGTTAAGAAAAATAAAGAATGAAAGCTATCAGAATTATTATTTGAAATAATTTCAATGTAATCAGGCAAGAAAAAGAAACAAAAAGTAGAGCAAGGGAGGAGGCAGAGAGAGAAAGAGAGAGAGAGAGAGAGAGAGAAAGAGAGAGAGAGAGAGAAAGAGAGAGAGAGAGAGAGAGAGAGAGAGAGAGAGAGAGAGAGAGAGAGAGAGAGAGAGCTCTGCAGACTCTGAGAATTTTTCCCTCTTAGGCTCAGTAGCAGTCACCTCAACCCTGCCCTTGACCCAGTGACCCAGTCCTGTTCCTATGTTCTCCCACCCTGGCTGAACTTTAGGTGCTCACTTCATCCCCTACTCCCAACTGTACCCCAATCCTGAAGACTGATATGCCCTAGCTATTGGAGCCAGACTTGTAGCAGCAAGGCCTCCCAAACGCCAGGGAAGGGCCTAGCCTGGGGCCCAGCCCGACAGCCTGACTCAGGGACGGAATGCTTTCATCCCTTGGCATCCATGGGGGCTAGCTTCCTGGACCCCCTACAGCTATCAAAGTCCTCAGATGTGCAAGTCCTTTACAGAAAATGGTGTAGTATTTGCATGCAACCTACATATATCCTCCCTATAATCATCTCGATAATATTTTTACAATGTAAATGTTATGCAAATGGTTATTACACTGTGTTGTTTAGGAAATAGTGATAAGAAAAAAGTCTGTGCATGTTCAGTTCAGATGTAATCTTTTTTAAATACAGCATTTTGGTCCAAGTTCGGTTGAATCTTTGAATGTACAGCTTGTGATTCAGAGGGGCCTCTGGGTCTGAATAATGTAGTAACAAACAAAATGTTTCCCCTCGCTTCCTCCTTCCCTCCCTCCTCCCCTTTCCTTCCTTCCTTTCTTCTCCCATCTGTCCCTCTTCTCCTTTTTCTTCTTTTTCTCTCTGTTCTTTTTCTCCTGCCCCCCTTTTCTTTTCAGTAAAAGTAAAAGATGTTTCTTTCAACCTCGACTGATAGAGTTTCAGTCGCACGCAGAACTGGATTTTCAATTGTTTCTCACACTTCATATAGCAGCTGGTTGGGAAATAAAACGTCTTCCATTTAGATAAATAAGCAAAAAAAGCCAGAAAATTAATAACCAGAAAGATACACTCATTTTTATGACAGTATTTCTGAAACAAAACAAAGCACAGGCTTCATAAAAGCCAGGGATACGTGGTAGAAATATGGAGAAAACGTGCAAAGGATGAGCTGGGAGGTCTGTGGGGCCAGGGCAGCTGGGAGTCAACTCATTCCTGGGGGCCAAAGCCGAGTGTGGACCCTTGCATTATCAGCTTCCGACCCAGAGCACTGCCATCAACCCCACAGCGGGGCTCACATGTGTGCAGTGGCCTGCACCTGGCCTCACTTGGCCGAGCCCCCTCTGCAGAGTCACTGTGACCTAGTCCCACCTCCTGGGGGATTTTTCTCTTTGAAATGCAGCCCTGTAAGTTTGTTTCTGCTCAGAGACTGCTGTGATTCTTGGATACCTGGGCACCGAGACACCCCTTGGCCAGACCTCCACGACCTCTTTGTGACATCATTTCCCACCTGTGTGGGTGTTTGCTGGGTACCAGCTATGTGGGCAGCAGTGTATGTGTATCTACTCATTTGTACTTCAGGAAAACATTGAAGAGAACCCTGAGAACCAGTTGGGTATTCACTGTTGGGATGGTTAAGCTTGAGTGTCAATTTGATTGGTTTGGGAGTTGCCTAGGAGATTAAGAAGCACACTTCTGGGTGTGTCTGAGTGGGTCACTAAGGCGTGATCTCGGGTACAATATGTGGTCACTGGTCGCGTCTACCCTGGCACTGTCCTCCTGCTTTGCCTCCGAACGAACTATCTTCGCTCCATCATACCCTTCTCCCATGATGCTCCGGCCTTGGAGCCAGCCGATTATGGACTGAATCCCTTAAAGCCATGAGCCTATTAAACCTCTTATCCTATAAGTCACGGCTGTCAGGTATTGAGTCTCATTGGTAGAAAAGCTCATTAATACAATTGTCAACAGGTAAAGGCCAGAGTTGAGCTCTAAACCCATGTATCTGGGCTCCGTCTAGAGATGCTCATGGACTAGCTTACGGTCAGAGTCTTTACCCGAACTTAAATAATAATAATAATTTAGAATGGGAGCCTTGAAATAGTACTAAAGCACTGAGATATATTTGAGATGATTGCTGTTAAAATCGACTTTTAATATACAAAATAGTTAAGTACGATAACGGTTGTAGTCACAGGACCATGAAAGGATTTAGGAGGATAATGTGTCTCTGCAATACACTTGCTCCCAGGATGTGGTCCAGGTATGCTCGCACAGTTACTAGTGAGGGAAGGCGTCAACCTTGGTTCTGGGGTAGTCCTCAACTGTGCTTCTTAACCACTTGTCACCTGTGTGGTGACACTGTCCTAGTGTAACAAGCCAACCCACTCTGCTCCTTGAGACCACAGCCTTTGTTCATTTTTTACTTGGTTGAGAGTCTCCTTAGGATCAATATGAATGAACTATCAGTATGTTGAGTTGGTTTCTCTCTCTCTTTTTCTCTCCCCTTTTTTGGGTCTAAGGACTGAACCCAGGGCCCTCACATGAAGCTACATTCCCGGCGCTTTCGTGGTTTTTATTTTGAGAAAGAGTCCAGTTCAGTTGCCAAATTGCCCAAGCAGGGCTCAAATTTGTGAACTGTCAATATGTTGGGTTAGTTTCTCTCTGTCCTTCTGTTTCGGTGGTGGACTGAGAACTAAACGCAGGGTCTTTCACTGTGCTACATCTCTAGCTATTTCATGATTCCTTTTTTGAGACAAGGTCTTGCACTGCAGCCCAAGCTGGTCCTGAACTCACTAGGGAGCCCAGGCTGGTCTTGGCCTTACAGCAATCCTCCTGTCTCAGCCTCCCAAGTGCTGGGATTACATACTAGTGACACCACACCTGGCTTATGTGGTGCTGGGGAATTGAACTCAGGTACTTAGTGCTTGACTCAGCAGTTGCTAGGGCCAGCGCTTTAACCACAGAGCCATTCCTCCAGCCCTGATTTTTTT
Organism: Ctenodactylus gundi; assembly: GCA_004027205.1. NCBI lineage: Eukaryota > Metazoa > Chordata > Mammalia > Rodentia > Ctenodactylidae > Ctenodactylus > Ctenodactylus gundi. Next base: position 48,756 of record PVKB01000433.1, read on the forward strand.
CTTTTTTCTTTTTTTTTGAGTCAGTATTTAGCTAAGTGGCTAAGTTGCGTGAGCTGGACTCTCCCTGTCTCAGCCAGATTTTATAGGCTGTGTCACCAGCCCAAGTAAGAAGCCTATTAGTGGCTTGTTGTAGATGTCAAATTGACTGGGCGAAGGGACATGTAGATAGCTGTATGATTGATGTGTAAGTTGATGAACTGAGCTGGAAAGTTCCACCCTCAATGTGGGCAGCACCGTCCAGTTGGTTGAGTGCCCAGATAGAGAGAAAGGGCAGGAGAAAGGCAAATTTGCTTTCTTTTGGAGCTTGACTGTCCTTCTTATCCTCCCTTGGGATATGAGAACTCCCCAGTTTTCCAGTCTTCAGCTTTGAGCCAATGAGAGTCTCTTCATGGGTTCTTTTGTTTCTGAATCTTTTGAACTTGGACTGAACCAAGAGACCATGGTTTTGGAGTTTGCAGATTGTGAGGAGCCTGTTATGGAACTCCCAAGCCTCCACAATCTCTTGAGCCAATTCCCCTAATAAATTCCCTCTCCTATGTCTTCTCCCCTCTGCCCACCAATCCATCATCTATTAATTATCTATATTCTATCACCTGTCTCTATCTGCCTACCTTCCTCATGTATTCTATTGACTCTGTAGAGAATTCTGACTAGGAGAGAATTTGGGAATCATTAACCTACTAGAATCCAAGTGATTTTTCCCCCTTTCCTATACTGGGGACCGAACCCAGGGAACCTCACATTGAGTCAAATATTCAGCTCTTATTATTATTTTTTTTAAGGCAGGGTCTTGCTAAGTCATTAAGTTGCCCAGGCTGTGTGTGATCTTGAAGCCTCCCTGCCTCAGCCTCCCAGAGTGCCAGGATTCCAGGTGCTCTTTTCCTTTTGTGCCAGAAGCTGGAAGTTCTGCTCTGGGCAGATGGGAGAGCCGCGCTCCACTGGGGCTCTGCAGCAGGGCGGCCAGGAGGGAGATTGTCACCGGGGAATAGGCTGGCAAGCAGCTGTGGGTCAATGCAGGAGCTGTCACAGGGTCGATAACGCTGCCACTGAGCAAATGCGATGCTCAATTTCCTTTGCTCTGGTCAGCGCCAGTGTGAGAAATAAACTCCAGAAAACAGGATCCTCCCTGCCTGTGCCTTTCTCTTTCCCATCACATAGACCCTCAAGCCAAAGAAAAGGTCAGGCTCGATGGTGATGATCAGAGGTCCTTCTCCAGAAAATGCATTGCATGGCATCACTTAGGGTGCTGTAGACATCTATCTCGGTGGGGGTGGCGGGAAGAAGGAAAGCCAGGGGTCCCAAATTCAAAAGGTTTCAACCTCTACAGAGGCATCGAAATCAAGGAGCAAGGTGAGACGTTTGTAACAATCACATCCCCTTTCGTGTTTTGTTTTCTTCTCACTTTACATTTTTGTTTCATTTTAGAATAATTTCAGGTTTACAAAAAAGTTGCAGAAATAATATCAAATATTCCCTAATTTCCCCGTTGTCACCCTTTCTGGGCACACTTGTCCACTCAGGTATCAACCTGATGTATCTGAATTTCACCTGTTTATTCTACAAATGCCATTTTTCTGCCCCAGGATGCCATTTCAGGTACTGTATTAGACCAAGTCCACGTGATTTCCTTCTGGTCTGCAACGGTGCCTTGGACCTTCTGGGGCCTTGATGCTCTTTGAACAGTGGCTGGGTAGATAGAATGTTCTCACTTCTCATAGAATCAGGAAGCGGGCTGAGAAAAATTTGATGGGAACCCCCACTCCCAAAGACAGAATAGCTTCATGTGAATTTTCCTAATTTTTAACCATTGGGGACCACCAGATGAGCATCCCTACTCCAAAAAACCTGAAATCTAACATGCCCCCAAATCCAAAACTTTTTAAGTGTAAATCTCACATCACAAATGGGAAATTCCACACCATGAAACTTGTTTTGTGCATACAATTACTTTTTAATAATTGTATAAAATTACCTTTAGGTGATGCGGACAATGTGTATGTGAAACATAAAGAAATATTGGGTCTACATTTGGATCTGATCCCTAAGACATCTTATTATTTAAATTAAGTATTTCAAAATGAAAAAAAAAATCTGAGATCCAAACCACTTCCAGTTCCAAGCACTTTGGATAAGGGGTGCTCAGTGCCAGTGGGATTGCCGGATCCTAATAGCTGCACTGCACAACTCAAAGATGCCACCTACATCAAGTTAATGGGGTGCGGTACCTGGACGCTGGGGATGGTGGTGAATGAAAGGTCTGTACTGACAACTAATTAGATATCTTTGAAAACATGTATTTTGTGTATGTCAGAGCAAACCCATTTGCAAGTCTGATCTAGCCATTTGATTTCAGCTGGTACAAATCGGAAGTAGAGGATATGTATTGGTTGTGCAGGACAATACACTTGGGAAGGTGTGACACGTTCAGTCTGGAGAGCTTCCTTCTTGGTCTGATTCCCATTTGGGGCTTAGTCACAGCATTTGATCTGTCACCTTTTCCTACGATGCTCCTGGCTTTGTCTGACCTGGTGGCCCAGATCAGAAAGTCTGCTGAGATGCTCTTCCCTGGACCTGTACTAAGCAGGTGTTTGCCAGGTTCATAATGAACTTCAATCCCAAAGGGCAGGGTTTTTTTTTTTTTAACAATCCTGTCTAACTGGCCTAAGAGAGAGGTACTTTTAGAAGTATTGGTGGCATGTTAGTGACATATTTCAAAGCACTCAGTCTGCTAGGCTCAGTCTGCTGATATGGGCGTGAGTTGGAACCAGGCTACCAGGTCAGACAGAACCAGGAACTCTGAAGGAAAGGAAGAGGCCTTGTAATTCCCTCAGTGGCCTGTGCCTGCCTGCTGTTACAGGGACACTAGGGGCTGTGACCCCGACAGACTGTCCCTTCAACCATTGTCATCTTCTTCCTTTTCAGATCGGATACTGAGGCACAAGAATATCACGTCACTTGCCATGGTCATGTAGCCATCTACCACTGGATTCAAGAGGCATCCTCAACCATCTCGGTTGGGACCCTGCCGTGCTACGGCTCCGCCATTGTCTTGGGCCATTTGTGGGACAAGTGTGTGTGGTCTGGAGGAGGGAAAGGGAGCAGGGTTTGTAATACACCTCATCATCTGAGCTGTGCCCAGGCTTATGTGCAGCACCAGGAGTTTGGATTTCCATCTCAGTGGTCCACAAAAAACAGCCAAGGACAGAAAAAACAGCAAATCTCCACATTGCCAGAAGTGATCAGGTTCTAGAAAGTATCTCTGTTGTGTGGTTTTTCTCTTTCCTCTTGCTACCTCTTTGGGCGAAAGCCTTTTGGACCTTGTAGAATTGTCCCAACAGACTCTGGGCTACTTGTAAACCCTGGCTGGCCCAGAACAAGAGCATGCCCAGACACGATTTGGCCCAAAGCACTAACGTGGTAGGGTCCTTGGTTGTGCAAAGTTCCTCCTGGCTCGGGGCCACTTCACAGGTGAAGCCAATTTCCAAGCCTTCTGGCTGCATTGCAGGGATGTTACAGATATTTTTTCCCCCTTCTCTACATAAACAATGTAAGTTTGTTAGAAAACTGCAGACGAGCCCTTTGACCCATCAGTCGAACATCAGCTCAGGCTTTGATTCTCTCTCTAGCACAACCAATGAAGGGTGTGAACAGTTTTTGGCTTTGGAGTATTTTTTTTTTCCAGGCACTAGAGTAAATGATCGGAGTGGTAACATTTTTAACCTTATCTATCACACTGAAACATTTTTTCTGCCTCCAATAAAACATGTCAGAGTCGATTAAGGACCTTTTTTCAATGAGGTATAATTCACAGATTTTAGTAGCGAATCCAAGAGCACTGAAGTATTAAAGAGCCTGTGAATACTTAATTACGGGCATGTTACCATTCTACCTTTGTCTGAATTCCCCGAACGCTCGAGAGCTCCGCTCTGAAAACGCGCCAGTCGTCTGGTGGCAGGGTCGGAGGACTGGCAGGTAGGATGGCCGGGGACGCGTCACATCGTATCAGGTGACAGCTGTGAAAGATACGGCAGCTCAGTGCGTTCGGCGGTGCTTATCTGGTACATGAGTGCACATTACTTCCCAAAGACCGGGATCACATTGGACAGTATCATTAGAAGCCACGTCATTACCTGTTACAGAGTAGCGCTTTAGCTCCAAGGGCCTCTTGGGACGCGTGCCACAGTCGGAAGAGTGATGGACGAAGATGGAGCCGGCATTAAATTTTCAATGGAAGCGGTATTGGCTTTGACTTTTCAGAAGCCTTATCTGTTAGATGTTGTTTGTCACTGGGCCGCGGAGCTCTGCATGTTCGTCAGCTGGAAGTTGCGAGCAGTTGAACAATATGGACAGGTGAAGTCTCCGTGGGGACCGGGCCGGCTCGCGGAGAGTTGGAGGGGGGTAAATTGAAGGTTTATTTATCCCATTCGCTGTCAAGGTCAGCTTGCTAGAGAGCTGTCCTATGGATGCTTACAAATGCCAAAATCCTGGCAAATTGTCGGAAAGAGCCTCCAAATCACTGACCTTTGTACGGCTCCCATCACCGTTCCCCGTGTCTCTGGACGGGGTCCTTAGAGGGAGTTAAATGGTTGGTAAAACGAGCCTTATGCTGTTGCTCTAATGTCAACCCAGCTGCTATGTATTTTTTTTCTTACTTTTGTGTTTTCGGCAGCAAGGATGAAGTCAAAGATATGAGTGACGGGAGACGGAGGGGGAAGATCTTGCGGAATAATTAGGCTGGTGTGGGTTTTGGCAAACGCCGTGGTCTGAATTTCTACATTGGAACGTATTTCAAAGCTGAAAATCTGAGTTGTCTCAGTTGCAGTCCCTTCACTGTTCTGTTGGGAAGGAAGATCTCCCAGGTCGTGCGGTTGTTCTGTCTCCTTGCCCCGTGGCACCTGATGTCAGCGAGGACCCCCTCAGAGGACTGGCCTTTCCGACTGAAGTGTTCTCTTGCCGTGGGTTTCCGGTCTGATGTTAGTGACAGCCATGTTAAGGAGGGAGGACAGAGTCTGCTGTTCCTTTTGTGGAGGGTGGGAATATGGGAGGCAACATCGTAGGGACAGTGACCCAAAGGTAGAAGTCATGGTGGCCCAGCGCTTGAGAAATACCCACACCATGGAATATTAGGCATCCATTTAAAGAACCTGCTTGCTGTATACCACTTGTTGACTTGGAGAGACAGCCACAGGATCCCAAGAGAGAAAACCATGTGAGTGCTGTGGTCAGATCTTACAAAAGAATTAAGACCACTCTCCAAATCGGGCTGTTACATAAAATATAAAACGTTCAATAAAATTGAATTTGAGTTTTGGATAGAGAAAAAGCAATATAGACATCATTAAAAATCAGTTGTTGTTTATCTGAAATTCAAATTTAATTGGGTGTCCTATATTTTTATTCTCTAAATCTCTGTTCCCTCTACATACATAATACATTTGTGCGTGAAGTATCTGTATGTATGCTTGCATACATGAGTGCATTTTTTTTTTTGTTTGTTTTGAGACAGGGTCTCACTCTGTAGTCTAGGCTGGTCCTGAACTCATTATGTAGCTCAGGCTGACCTAGAACTCAGTGCAGTCCTCCTGCCTCACCCTCCCGAATGCTGGGATTATAGGTGTGTGGCGCCACATCTGGCTTACATGGTGCTGGGGAATCAAACCCAAGACCTTGTGCTTGCTAGGCTGCGTGTCTGCACTATTTCTTCAGCCCATTGTGTGTGTTTGTATGGTTGTGTAGGCAGGAAGTAAACAAGGGAGACATCTCAGGCTATCAACTAGGTTTTCTGCAAGGAAAAACTTGGGGATTGATCTGGAGAGTGTGTGTTGGAGGAAACAGGCAGAGAGGAGATTGAAAACATGAGAACAGAAAAGACAAAAGGAAACGCCCACAGGGAGGATGACTTTCCTTCTCTGGTTCACTACATAACAGAGTTTCCAGACTTCCGGTGTCAGGGTCTGGGTCTGGCACTAGGTTTCAAGGGGATGTGGCCAGAATCCCTGGCCCTTTGGGGTTCATGTTCCAGTGGGGCAGGCCGACAAGGGAACTTATGTGCATCTCCTGATGAGAGGGCTTGCCATGGCCCCTGGGGGGTTCACAGGCAGGGATCTGGCTCAGGGCTTGATAGCCAGTAGTGGCTCTTGTGCTGTTTATTTGAGATACAAAACTGAAGGTTGCTTCTGAGAATTTCCTTTAATTTGAGCTCTTTCCTGATCACCCAAGAGCTCAGGAATGACTTGACTTTAGTGGAGCATCTGGGGACCTGGCCCCTTGGAAGGCCGGAGGGGGGCAGCCGTAGACAAACAGCTCTACCTCTTTATGTTTAATATTGAAGCCAGTCACAGCGGAGCTCCACGTATCCACTATTTACAAGACCATTCGAAATCCTCCTTCTTATTTCCAAATTCAATTAAAGAGCCGTTAATACGTCCCAGGTTTGTTGTAATGAGCCCATAACTGAAACTGACATCATTATCAATTCAAACAAAACACAGATGCTTCATCTTTCGCTTCCTCTGGGAAACACCAAACTTCCCCAGCGCCCAACCTCTCCTTGGCCAGGAGGATGCTGGGAGGCTGGCCTGCCTGTCTTTCCCTCACAGATACAAAGGGTTCTGCAGAGGAGACCTTCTTTTGTCACGCTACCTGCTCCCTTTGGCCAAGTGAAAATTTGACAATTACAGTTCTGGAATATTCTTTCTAAGGTGCACATCCCTTTGAGAATTGCTGTCAGAAATTCCTCTCAAGAAACTTGCTGAGAGGGAGTTTTCTGTTTTGTTGCATGGCCCGTATCTCTGATTCTGCCGCTGTAAAGATGAACTTCTCCTCACGGTGACCTTGGGTGGTTTCCACACCCACTCCCGTGGAAAGAGGAGAAAAGAGGCAAGGAATCCACCTGCCAGTAATACTAACAAACAAGGGGGAGGGGATGGGATGGAGGTGGGCAGAGACAATGAAGGTTGGAAGACAGATGTGGATGGAATGTGTGGCTCGGGGTCCTCAACTTATAGCAGGACATATGGGCACCTAAGAATGTGTCCAACTGAACTGCCTATCAGATCGAAGGGCTTGCTTGGTTTTTGTTGGACAGGGCATTGAAAGAAGGTCCAAAGGATGTTGGGTAGATACTGGTATGACGAGTCACTGAGTCGAAACCAAAGGTCAGGATTCACTGATAAAGTTGTACACAAATGTTTAATTCTATCAGCAGCCCGAAGACATAGGCAGTGCTGGTTTTGGTATTTTCAGATTAGAACAGTAGGTAACTGAGAGGCTAGATTTTTGGTCCAACCTCTTAAAAGTTACTGAGTGACTGAGCTTAAGCTCAAAGACGTTGTGTTTAACACTTTCTCAGAGCAGAGGAGAGGTGGCTTTTTGTAGACATCTTATCCACCAGGCATTTCCGTGAGCACATCCACACATGACCCAGAAACTCCAGCTCTCGGGATCTAAATCAACCCCTCCATTGGCCTCCTGCATCCTATCCTGCCTTAAACATGGAGCTGTAGCTTTTGTCTTCATGTCTTTTTCAGCATCCTGGCTCCCTCTCTTCTCTGTAGGACATGGATATTTGAGTCTTGCTGGGAGCTCTTAGGTGTACCAGGAATCTGGCCCTTTTCGCTCCGTGCTCAGGAGGAATGGAGCATGCACCTGTTGTGATGAGCTGTAAATTTGGACTGGGCCACACAAAGAGCTCCACCTGGGAAGGCTGAGGGGAGAGTTTGAGGGCACCCCAAGCCCCGACCAGGCTGTGCTGCAACCTCCCCTGGGAAGCCGGTGCCTCGTCTCTCTCCATGTCCTGCTTTCCAGAAGGACCTAGCACCTGCAGTCCTGGGTACAAGACCCCACTGGTAATGCTGGATCACAGCTTTCTGTGATGTTTGTGATGGTCTGTTCCCAACGGGGCCAAACATGCCCCTCCTCCTGTTTCCCCTCCTTGTGTTTTTGAGGGTATCACCACTCCTGCTGCCACTCAAGGCTTCCTGGGAGCAGATGCTGTCCCAGCCTCTGCAGATCCTGAACAAATCAGATAAGACACCTCTTTTCGTGGCAATGATGTACATCAGAGGAGAGGATAAAAAACAGGCACACAATCATGGAAGACAACTTCCGAAAATAGCGTGGCTCTGAATAAGTTCCTTCAGGGATTGTATGGTCATGGTCATCTTTTGAAGTTGAAATCTCAAAGTCCAAAGGACACAATTGAGTGAAGGCTGGAGCTCTGCAAAAGTCCTGGAGTGGGAGCAGCCAGAGGGATGGAGCTCAGGGAGTGCAGAAGCATGTGGGTAGAATAAATGGGGTGGCTGGTGGGGTTCGATGCACAGGTCCTTGGACTGGAGCTACTGTTGGGTTTAATTCTCAGCCCCGTCTCTCATGGACAGCCCATAGAGGGAGCTTCCTGTTGTCCTACACTGGGCTGGTGCTTCTCTCTTCCCCGGGATGCTCCCCCATTCTTTGCTTGCCCTCTTAAAACACCCCCTTATTCATGGAACCTTTTCTCTCTCCCACACACAAGTCTTCTTGAAGCACAGCACCACATTGGCAGCCTCTCCATGATCTGCATGGTGGTTCTGAGCCCCGGGGCCATGTTGTTTTCGTATTCATAGCTTCATGGTTCTCAGTGTTCTTGTGTCTTCCTTCAAGTCAACGGATGCCTTGTTCAGGAATGAGGCCAGCGCCTTTAAGAGACAGAGGCCAGGGCCAACCTTCCTGCAGCCCTTAGGACCCTTTGGGAGAGCCATGGATTAGAGACCTTTGGGTGAGAGTAGGCATTGGTGCCAGCCATTTTTAGCTTTGGGTAAACTTCTAGGTAATGGACGAGCGAAGAGACCAGGTTGAATGCATTAACACTACCTAAGCTGGGGCACGGTGTCTCTGAGGACCATCCCAGCAGGACTGAGGGACCAGAGGTCTGTAGAAGAGCTAGTTTTTAAGTGTGTCTTTATACCTGTGGCCAATAAGATGGGTTTAGCCTGGAGTGGGAACTGCTGGTGAATGCAGTTTCAGGTTGTTAGACATTAGCGATGCCTGGAGTTCTCTGTTCCAACTTCTCACACCTGAGCCTTTGGCCTGTGATGGGACTTCTGCAGGTAGAGGCTCTGAGTGTGGCCTGCCATGGTCATCCTTGAGCTTGCAGATGTCTCCTAGGGACATCACTTTTATTTCCTAGGCAACTTTCCAGAAGTGAGGTCGGGCTGGGATTTTCTCTGTGGGACTCTCACTCTCCTCGGCTCCTGCCTGTGGAGAGGTGGCATGGAGGTTCACCATGTGACATTTATTTCACCCAAGCAGCACATGGCCTGCTGTGCCCACCCAGGCCGGCTGAGAAGCAAGAAACAGCACGTGTCGCAACCTTTGGTGTCTGTGCACACTGTACCCTTCCGGTTCCTGCCCACATTTACTGTGTTCAGACTTGTTCCCTGTTGACTGCCACGCACTGAGTCGTTATATTCTGGGCAGTATACCTCAACCAATGGGGACCCTATCTTCAACTTGTCCCGCTACAGCTCGAGTTCTTTTCTCCCTGGAGAGACAAGGCACCCTACCCTATTTCTTCTTGTATTTTTGGTGGCAAGATTGATCAAATGACAGAGATCCCATGATGTTTGCGACTTTATTCTGGAGATCATCTACAACATTTAATACAATGTCTTCATGTAATAGGTACTCATTGGCCCATAGCAAGAGCCAGGAAGTTGCACACTGTCTCAGTTGCTTTCTGTCAGTCCTGGTGACCAATGCCTCATGATGACTGTCTAGACCAGGGTCCAGTATGCTTCTTCCTACTCTGGAACCTCAATCCCAGCACAGAGCCTGGCAAGAGTAATTGCTCAAGGGATGCACGATTTTCTGGATGAGTCACTACATTTGCTAACGGGGATAAAATTGTAACCTTAACCTTGAAGACAGCACCATTCGTCGAGCTATAAAGCCACACTCTGGGCCACCTGTCTATGTCACACCAGCTTGCAAAAAGTTGCCAGAATATTTACAATTGGTCTTTAAGCAGTAGTGGATAAGAGGAAAAGAACAATATCTCACATCATTAGTCCACAAATATGCAGTTGAATTTTATTTGTCATATAAAACAACCTGGGATTGAACTGCCTAGTTGAAAGACACGGGCATTCGCTCAGCTGTCTCCGTGGCTTTCCACATGTCTGCGGCCCCTCAGGGAGGTTCTTTCCCCGAGTGTGTCCTTCTCCCTCCCTTCCCTAGCATGCCTAGGAAGAACCACCCAGGTTGGCTTCTCTCCTCCCTCTTGAGGGATGCCATCTGAATAGCTGGGCTGGCGTCTGTGTCACTGACTCAGGCTTTTTGGAGAAGGCGGTAAAGCTAGAGCCCCCCTTTCTTGCTTCCTTTAATTATGGAGCCTCCTTTTCATCCCAGAAGTTTCTTGGAAGAGGCATGGGGCTGGAAGATATGTGGCTTCCAGAAACACGGAGGGGTCTCTGTTGCACCCCAGCCTGATTTCATGTTCTTGAGTAGAGTCCAGACGGGTATGCATGAACTAGCAGGCTCCATGGAACGTGAGCAGGAAGACAAGGACATGGTTCCTGGGGATGTGAAACATTCGTGTGCCTGCCAACAGCTCTGACCCAGGTGATCTGCTTTTATTGAACTCTATGTAGGAAAGGATGGGGCTGCAGGTGTGGGTCTTGCTTGGTCAAGTGAACCTCATATTCAGGGGTAATTGTGCCAGAGAAATGACCAGGATGGGTTGGGTGGGTGTCTGGGCTCTTGCCTGGTGCGTGTGTTTGAATGACACAGCCTTGCCTCTTCACAATCCCGGATTTCTTCAACTTGAGCTTTCTCTGACTTGAGTACTGCTCTGCTGAAACAAAACATGTTCTAATATGTACTTGAATTGTTTTGGGTAATTTTTATAGCAGAAATATTAGACAGTATGTCCTGGCAATACACAACATCACCGTAGTAGGGCTGGACTCTATGTAAGAACATCATTTCTTTTGCAAACAGAACCTTGACTTCCAAACCAAACGCGGTACATTCATATGCCTGCCAATGGAGCCCGGGGGCAAGATGGTAAAGCCAGAGGGTCTTAGATGAACATGAAGCCAGCAGCCATGTCATGTTCGTCATCCAAAGTCAAGGGCTTTCTGGACCAAACACTGGAGTTAGGGATTTGCCTGTGTCCTTCTTGATAGGTTTGTCTTTTGCTTCCCCTTGTATTAATGATGATAAAATGGTCACAGTTTTTGGACTATGAAGTCACCACTACCCTTTGAAATACAGGGATCCACATATAAATAAACCCTGATTTTCAGTGACTGTGTTTTTTTTTTTCCCTGTGGTGCCTCTGTAAGACACTTGTGTCTCTCCGTAGATATCACATTTCATTAAACTAACCTGTTACATTTTTAACAAGGAAGTTGATGATGTTATGATATTCAACATCATCTGCCACCATACTCTTTCTACAGAAAACTCTAGAGACATTCACTTTGTCAAAAAATCATTGTATTATTAGGTAATTATTACTGTAATAGTTAAGCTGGTTTGCCAACTCGATCGGCTTGGAGCTGCCTGGGGTCAGGAAAGCACACTTCTGGGTGTGTCGGGGTGGCTCATAGAAGTGGGATCTGTGGGACTATATCTGTTCCCTGTGGCTCCTTTTTCTTAGGTGCCATTCTCTTGCTCTGCTTCATGGCTGTTATGAACCGTGAAGCTTTTCTCCACCACATGCTTCTGCCATGATGTTTCTGTTTTGAAGCTGACAAACCGTGGACCGGAACTCCTGAAACCAACAGCCAAATGAAGCTTCTCCTTTTAGTTGAGGATATCAAGTATTTGGTCATAGTAATGTAAAGCTGACCACTACAATGAATATTTTAATTATACTTATTTGTGTTGTACAGTATGATAATTTTATGGTACATCTATATCAATATTTATATAGCATTAATATATTATATAGCATTATGATCAAGTCAGACTAGATAGCATTTCTACCTGAAACTTTTAAGCAACTTTTTGATTACATCTTTGGTGGTTCAAACTGAAAGAAAATATATGCTAGAGTGGGAATTCAGTCTTCCCAGGGTTTCAGAAGAAACTCAGAGAATTAATATAATGATTAAAAAGGAGAAAAGGAACATGAATTGGAGTCAAGATGTCCCCAGAAGGTAACCATGGCCTCAGTTTTGAGAAGTGTAGAAGTATTACACATGAACTCTAAAGGAAAGAGAGGATTTGAGTCAGAGAAGTTTTGCAGAATCCGCCTTGAAGTTTGATAAGAACAGAACAATTTTGACATGATTTGTTGGGTTGGTCCCTGGGACGGGGGAGGGGCTGGTTTTTCTATTACATCTCTTCCATGAAATCTTACCCTTTGGGTGTCCTTGGGAGTTTCATCTTTTTAAGTGATGGTCATTTTCTTGGTGCCAAGATACTGTTTTTGTGCTGGAGCACTTGTCAGAAATTGTGACATAAGACAGAAACTTACACTACTTGCCATGAACAAAAAGGAATGTGCCTTGTTAGCAGTGCAGGCAGGATGCACAGCCCAGGCTGGGAGCTTTTATTGCTTTTGCACGGGAGAGGAAAATATCACCCAGCTCAACGATGCTGTATCCTTGAAGAAACAGGCAGGGTTTCACCTGGAGCATGGGAACAAGGTGTTTCCCGATGGCCAGCTCCAGCTGAACCTCAGTGGTGGATGGTTGGTGGGGGCCGGGGGATGCATATGGTCTTAGGGTAGCGTCTGGGCAGCAGGTCACTTGCACACAAGTGCAGGAATCAAAACCCCACAGCACCGTGCTTAGTCACAGAAAATGTGCAAGGTGTTGGGTCCACACTCTGAGTTTTCTACAGTACAAACACAATCTCAGTGTGGTGCCCCTCAAGGCAACTGCTTTCCAAGTCTGCTGTGCACCCTCGGTTCTTTCCTCTTGATTTAAACGGGCCTTCTGCACACAAATTGTTCACATGCAGACAAAGGAGCTGCACTAAAATGATCACGGTTTCATGCGATCGTTTCTCTATGCACACCACTAAGGACATGGCCTTTCCAGAGAGTTTGGTTGAAGTTCAGCTGCGGCGTAGCAGATTGGCATGTCACAAATGCACAGCCAAATAAAAGTTCCTTGGGAAGTACTTTAAAAGGCAGTTGTTGGTAATAAGTGAAAGTGTTATAAAAACGTTTAAAATATGAAAATCCCTCTATCCTGGGTTATTTTCTACAAACTCTTGTTGAATCAAACTGGGCAATGTTCCCCAAGCTCAGTTGCAGCATTTTCCTGGGTACAGGAGTGAGGGGGTCTGCACTGGCCTCTCTTTCCCTGTGGGTCCCAGCTCTGTCCTCACAGAGAACAGAAAGGGCAACTCCTTAGAGGAAGGGGGAGCTGCAACCCTGAAGGGCAAAGCGAAGACCTTTCGAAAACATCCCTAAACTTCTTCCAGGAACAAAATTTTAAATGAAGAAAGAGCCTCAGCTAATTCAAGGCCTTGGATCTGTTCCATTTCTGGCGCTGGTGAACAGCTGTGCAGACCTTCCCTGCAGAAATGAAGGGAGACTCACTTAGCAAGTATACAAAGGGCTCTGGTTCAGGGACAGCTCCTCATTCTACATGGAACACAAGAGGATCTGAGCATTGGTTGTGTTGGCTCAACCGTATTTCACAACATTCTGCTGAATGAGCCAGCAATGTAGCAATCATTAGGAGAAAGTCCAAATTAAAATGCGGAAACCCTAATCTTTGCCTCCATTGCATGACTCCTCATTGTCCTTTTCTGTTTCTGTTAATCTGGAACACACCCTTTATGAGCATGCAGTCAACTGCTTGTTTACAAGACTGTCCCTTAGATGTACTGAGACCGCCTTAAGAGCAGAGCAGAGACCTAGGTGTCTTGCATTTGCAGCCAGTAGCTGGAGTGCTTGACAATAAAAGGTGCTCAGTGGGTACCGACTAATTAACAGATTCACCTTTGTTGACCTCCTCTCTTCAACCAACACACAGGTACGATAGGAAATGCCTTAACAACCAAGTTTTAGCATGGAGTCTCATCTTCATGAGAACACTGGGCTCTTTTTTCATGGTTTCTAATGTTTCTGACCAAGCATGACATGTTTGCTCAGCCACGCAAGCCTCAGGCTAGATTTCGAACATAGCAATCATCTGCTCTGGGAAGTCCTTGCTGTGTCTTGTAGGTTGGACATGTGTCCACATAGACCTAGGAACATGGCATCCATGGGAACATTTGTAGCAAAGAGACAGGAAGGAAGGACTGGCATGAACCCTGTTCTCAGGGGAGATCTAAAGAGGGCGGTGAAGACAGCCGGAGGAAGCAGTCAAGGGTGGGAGTGTCTGTTTCAGGGAGAGGGAAGGAACACTTCCTTTTGGGAAGACGAGTGATATAGTATAGGGGGAAGTGAAATCAACAGAAAAACGATGGAAAGGAAGAAATATTTGATGGGTGAATTCCAGAAACACAGCCCTAGCCTCTCATGACAGGGACAGCCATGACTGAGGACTCCTGTGCATCAGTCAATTAAACTGGGGTTGGGGAAGCGCCAGAGGAATGTTATTCATATAAAAATTTAACAAACTCTACAAGCTTCAGGTTAACTTAGAGGATGTGTGTGAAATCACATCAAGGCAAGTTTTTCCCACTCCTGGGATAAATTTTTCCAGGTCTTGGCATATGAATGTTTGGAATTAGGGCAGCTTTGTTCCTAAGGATAAGCTGAGAGTCACAGAGAGCCTCCCTTGAAGAGAGGAACGTTTAAGTAAATTAGGAGGGATGGGAAGGAAGAGAAGCCTAGAGGAATAGCCTGGGATGGAAATGGAACTGAGTTAAGGCACTCAAGCACATCCCTGTGTGAGGCTCTCCTGAGGTCCTCTTCAGTATGGCCAATGACATCATCATACGTGCAGAGTTAAAATAAAATGTCAGGACTCTCTTGGGCCATCACGCAAGTGTCCAATCTCAAGAGGACCTGAGCAGATTTGATTGGAGAACAAAATAATCAAAATAAATCATCAAATAATAAGAATAATGATATGATTGGAAGATTGCTCCATTCTGTGATTGGATTCCCAGAGGACTGAGTCGGCTTAAGTCATCAACAACGTGATTCCATCTCAGTTGTTACCTTTTTGTTCCAGAGACAAGGGAAAAAAAAAAGATCATGAACTTCCTATCTCCTGATAGTACAAATGCACCTGCAAATAAATATATCAATGTCTACACAGCATGCATATTCATGTTGGATCTGTACTCTTGACGATTCTTTAGTATCAAGAAGCAGTTCTTCTGAGACTATGGAGTGCTGCTGTTAATTCAGTGTTGGGGTTTAGGGGGGTGAAGCCGAGCTATCTGCGAGTCAAGAGGTGAGTCTAATTAGGTGGAATTCGTTGGGGATTTACAAGTAAAGAGGCTCCTCGTGGGAAGGTAATTATATCTTCATTGACCCTTACGTGGATCCCCCACCTCAGAGGCGGGGGGCTCTCTGTCCGGCCGTGTGACATCTCCTTTCGGGATGAGCTGCCCGTCACCTTGCGCAGGGCCCCTCTCCATGGATGCGTTTTCTAATCAGTTCACATGATTGAACTTCCACCAAGTGAGGCTTTGCTTAATTCCTTTCCGCCTGTAGGGCGTGAGGCTTGGAGGGCCTCTCGTCAAAATTTTGGAGAGGTCTGTCAGTTTGAAAAGAACATGACCTTTAAATTGTATCAGTATGTTTGCTGGTGCATAAGGGAAGAGAAAAGGTTCGTCTTGATGGAAAACCGCTCCGAGACCGAGGAGTGATTCAGAGGGAACCAGCCCAGGAAGGCAATTTGTTTATACATAATTTGCTAAGTAGGGGGAGACTGCGATCCTCTTAACCTGCTTGGAAGTTCAGCTTTGGGGACGCGTCACCTGTCTTAGGGCACTTTCTCTTCCTTGTTCCTGCCCTTTGAGCCAAAGATCTTGCCACACTTTTATTAGGAAAGATAAGCCACTATACCCCCATTATGCAACTGAGAGACAGATTTTAAGCAATAATCTATACAGCTGAATTGTCAATTACCAGAGGGGAATTAATTAACAATGGGTGTTCTGACTTGTGCCACCAAAGTATTTGAGTGAGGATTGGCTTTGAAAAAAAGTTTATGAAAAACTGCCTTTTCGAGATCAGGGCCTGTATTCTGATTTTATTTAAAACATTTTATTAGAGTAAAGAAGAATTCAAGAATTTCATCTGTTTCATACATGTACCCACCTCCACTTTTGTGTATCGTGTTTGGGTTTTAAATTGCATTTATTGCTGTAGTTTATTAAAAGTTACATGACTTTGAATTTAGGAGCACTTTAAATATGACCCTTCGTGTCAGAGTTTGTGACTCCTTCTTTTCTTATTTCTAGTGAGAATATTTTGATTTATAATATAAAAAAGGCTAATAGACATTTTTTTCTGGTTTAAGATGATGACACCCCCCCGCCACCGCCCCCCCCCCAAAAAAAAAACAATGTGAGCTCGGAGCCAGCTTGGGGTTGTTTTGTTTTTATTTGTGACATCTTTATTAAGAAAGCTGCCCGCGTTGTCATTCCTCTCCACGGAGGGCGGAGAGATGAGTCATCCCAGGAGCGGAGGGCATGTCTGCCAGGATGGGAGGACCCTCTGTGTCCCTGTCCTAGTTTGCTTGGCTGTGACACTGGGATAGAACACCTCACCCTCCAGGACACGTTATTTTTGGAGGTCAATAATTTTGGAAGAAAAAAAAAGGTGGGCTCATTAAGGAGCAAAGTTCGCGGTGGTCTCTTTGTACAATCACATTGCAACTACACAACGTATTTGCTCTTTGCAGTGGCAGAGGGCTGTGAGCAAGTTCCTGACTCCGAGTCCCGTGTAGCCTCGTGTGGTCAGCTTAGGTGACGCCCCTGCGCCCGACCACAAGTGATGGTGCTGGGAAATATTGACCGAGTCTGGGTTCCTAATGCAAAATGCAAAGTGGGGGGAATTGAAACTTACTCGATGGGATTAAAACGTTACTATTGGCTTTCAGCAGGGCATCTTCGAAACAAAAGTTAACAGAAGTCAACGAACCAACAGTAAAGAGCGAGGTGCCCCTGTGAGGAGGAGGAGGAGGAGGCACAGACCTCACTGCAAGATGGGCGAATTGATTTTCCCCAGCGTGGACTCCCGCAACTGTTTCATCTCTAACTTTGACATACACTTTTCATTTATTTTAAGTAGAACGCTTTGATTTTTACTACGGTTTGTGAAGACACCACGACGTGTTAGATAAATGAAATAATCCTGATGGCTACATTAGACCATGTACAGGGAATCTTTTAAAAAGGAGTGCCATGAACATCTAACATAGATACACACAGTTTCTTATCAGTACTTATAAGCACAGCCATAGGCTGAGCCCTCTGCACTGTGGAACCCACAACAGTGTGGGCTTTGGTCCTTGAATTCTGCCAAGGACATCCATAGGGAACTTAAGAAATAGCCTTTTATTTTACAGGAATCTCCAGGTGGTCATTTGGAAACCTGGTGTTTCATCAGATAGGGTGAATAGTCCTCACTGTGTCAGTCACCAACCTGGGTCATTGGGTCTCTTTGTCCCTGGATGTTCATATTTTATCCCAAACTTAGCACTTTGAGTCAAATGCAATGACTAGTTCATTTGTGTCTACAATAGCCCAGGTACAGTGTTTTAACTCTGTTCCTTAAAGGTCCCAGGAGCCTTTTGCCCGCAATACTACATGGATGTTCGCCAAGGAGTAGCATGCTCAGATCCGGGAAAACAAAATGGCGCCGAAGAACCATGCTTGGATCCCATACCTAACCCCTCATTTAGGCTTATGATGTTTCTAGCAATCTCGGTTGTTGGCAGAGAAGCGATGGTACCGTTTTCTTTAGCCTGTTTGTGAGCTGAGCTATTTTATTCTTTCTGTCCCAGAACTTGGTATTTAGACATGGTTCCTCAGTCCCAGTGGATCTTCAATCTATGAAAGCCAGAAGGTAAACAGGGAGTGAGGAGGTTAGGGGACAGTGGAGACAGTCATCTGGCCCAAATCTCTCTACTCCACCAGGAGTCAATGATGGACAGCCCCATAGGAGCCTACTACTTGATGGTCACCACCTCCCAGTGGGTCCCAGGCTGTCTCACAGGAGACCCCACGGGGGGTAGGGTGACTTACCCTGATGTAACCCAAAGGTTTCTGATTTTTTCACGTCACAAGTCCTGTTTCTTTTTTTGGTAGACTTTTCCTCTAAGAAGGCTTAGATTTACTGTGTTCAATCAATAAGATTTGCTGGTGCTTTAGACTCACTCATTTTAGGCTTGGAACCCCAACTTTCTGGCACCTCAGCCAGACCTCCCCAAAGTTCATCTCAAGAATCACTGTGGAAAAAGCCTGCAGGACCAGGAGACCCAGTGACCTCAGCCTGCAGAATTGTTACCCAGTCGCTCCAGTCTGAAGAGCTAAGGATAATCTCTGGCAACTCCTCCTAGGGGTGGAAACTGGTGTGAGCTCTCTGGCTGCTGCCTTGTGGCCGGCATGGCAGCTTTGGCTGGAGGATATTTTGGCTTCTTTAGCAGGGGATATTGTTGTGAAGTCTAAAACTTTCCTGAGAGTCGGTTCCTGCTAAGCAAGGTAAATCTGTGACTCTCCAGACACATATTGAGGGAATTGGTTTCAGCTTTCACAAAATGCTAATGTTGATATTGTTTACGTCTGGTCGCATTGTTTTGCACTTTAAAATTACAGCTTTAGTGCATTAAGCTAATTTCATAATACTGTATTAACTTAATATTCCATAAATCACACATGTCAGATTGCATTGTTACGGATGCACAAAACCCAAATTTAGTACTCAGGCTCTCCAAACACATGTATTCATAATTTGCTCCAGCGCGCCCTGCACCACCATATAGGGTTAAGGAATTACACAGTCCAATGCCAGGCACAGATCGTGCTGCCTGCGCTCTCTCTCAGCAATTGTTCTCCATACAAATTGAAACAATATATTTCCAGCCATTTTCATAGTTGTAATTACTAGCAAAAATCGTAATACCGTGAACATATTTTAAACACCTGCACTTTTGGACCAATTCTTTTTTTTTTCTCCTCCCAAAGCTGTTTCCATTTGAATAAGGTTGAGGACGCTCACGAGAGGCAGCATTCGCAGGGTGTGCTTTTCCTGGGAGAAGATTATAACTTTTGACTTGGAAGGAAGAGGTAAAGAAAGTGGCAGAAGGAAAGTCAGCTCACACCTTTCCTCTCTCTTTCTCTCTTCACCTTGGCAAAGGGATTTAATTGCAGCTGGGTTGGCTTTTGCATGTTCCCTGGGCCTCTCCCAGGGTACCAAGTTCTATGCTGAAGCCTGGCTTGCTGGTTGGGGGAACAAAGGGATGGTCTCCGTGGGGGGGAATGGCGGTAGGCTGGGGCAGTTGAGAAGCCTCTGTAGGTTTTTAAGCACACACTGTCTAATCGGCCTCTGACAAGTCCGTTGTAAATCAAAGGTCTGGTAAGTGGGGATGCCAGAAATGTTTGATCTCCTTCCAAGCCTTGAAACAACTTGCTTATTTTTTCTGCAGTTTGGCTCCTCACTAAAATAAAACATTGCGAGATGTATGTTCTGACGGGTCATTGTGTGTCAAGCTGTCACTCTGTAATGGTTACATAGTTCATCTGGATTGAGGTGGTGCCGGTTGGGGGAGGTCTGGGAGAAAGAGAGAGGGAGAGAGGGAGGGTGAGGAAGGAGACAAAGAAGACGAACAAGATTTCTGCTTTCTCCTTGTGGCTGATCTTCATTTAAACCAAACACTTGTCATGTTCAGGGGAAGTTTTATAAATTTTTAATGATATTGGGTACAACTGGTGCTTTGAAATTTGCTATACTTTAATTTTTTCTTCGTTAGCAAAGGTTCACTAATGCATTGAAGTGCTAAGAGCGTATCCTTGGGATGCCACGATAATTGTGTTGTTAATAATATTGTGGCACTAGTAATGTTCTCCTGGTAATCAAGGCATGAGATTTTTTTTTAATATATTCAGTTATTACACTGCATCTCGTACAAATCATGTCAATTACAATTGCCAGCCTGTGACAGTTAAAATAATTGTATACGTTTTCTAGAATTTTCCATTGGCTTGGCTAATCAAGCTAAAAAAAATCAACACATTATTTGCATTAATTTTGTTTCTAGTCTACTTCCACTCCTAAATCATTTGTCCATCTACTTCAAAAAGCAGAACAGTAAGTATTTTCATAATAAATATACAAACACATTCACACCAACCTAATTTAAGAATACTTCTATAAGTCTAGCAAGACGGGATCATCTGGTAGGGATGTTTTGTGTGAGTGGGTTTATGACTGTAACTAGGATGCACGCGTGCTGATAGCGAGTTCATACCGTATACTCTCGGGATATGTGGATGCTAGGTGTATGTAGACAAATCTTGTAAGAACATTCATTTGAGCATTTTCTATTTCTGTATGCAGTCTGTAGTTCTGTCTAGGTCAGGAAAATTGCACGATTTTGATCTTTCCTTTTTGACTTCGCAGAAATAGCTCAATACTCCTCTGCACCAGGAAATGATGTATGTAATGCTTTGTAGAACGGCGCTGCAAATTTGCAGCTTAAACACTCGGCTTCCACTTCCAGGAGCTCTGCCTCCTGACCGCCACTAAAGCTTTCTTTATTTGGAACTGAAATAGCTAAACACTCGGAAAAAGTACTGAACACGGGAAATCGGCTGCACGCAGAATCCCCTGTGGTGTCTCAGCATAATTCCTGGGCTCTGTCTCTCCTTTACCCAACGTCTCTCCCTGTCACAGTTGGGAGTGGGAGGGATTTAGGTTACAGGGGTAGATTTTTGAATGAGGACCTCAGGGTGCCCAGGGTAAAGGAGGAGATTCTGGGAGGTTCACAGGAGAGCCTTGTCCTGCCTGGCTGCCACTGGACATGAGGACAGTAGTCGGAATGGCTCTTGGACAGACCCCGAAGAGTAGGTCAGCCTTGCTCTTTGAAGCCTAACTGAGGAAAAGAAATGCTCAGGAAGCCAACAGGGGGCCCTCGGACAAGGAACTGCAGCTCTTGCAAAGTGACAGTTGCGGGAGACTCTGAAAAATGACAGGCAGACATTTGAGAAATTATTAGGCAGCTTCTCAGCATTATTTTAAAAATAATATTAATAAACAAGTTCCCTCCTCCCTCACCCAGCACCCACTCTCCTCACACTCCGCGTCCTGTGTGCCACGTCTGAGGTGTCAGAATTTTGCAGATCACAGGCTCCAGATGACAGGGGTCAGGGCAACAGAATATTTTTTTCCTTCCCTTTTAGTGCAATCATATTCTCTTAAACATGGCTTGAACAAATCATCTCTCAAAACGTAGAATTTATTTCTCAACTTTGCCTGGAGGTACCGCAGCAAGAACAGATTTTTTCCCTCTCTGGCCCTTTGAGTCCTGACCATACAGAATGGATGGCTTTAGAACTGTACACGGACAGGAAAATCAATGCGTCATACCAGGAGGCTGCAGGGGTTAGGTTCCCATGTCCATGTCAACAAGGCTATTGGTTTTTCTAATGCTTCAAAGTTATCACTTCCCGGCTGCTCCAGCCACTCCTGTGACTTGTGTGGTCAAACCTTAACAAAAGAATTTCCCTTTGCCCACCACTCGGCTGCATGGAATTTAATTACTGCGCAGAGAGAATTTTTCCAAGTATGACAATTGAAAACAACCAGGCAGGTCCCTACCGGCAGCCATTCCTGGGGTGACTGGCTGGGGTGGAAACAGAGGGGACTAGGGATGTCACTGGGGGGCTTGTCCCAAGCCTCAGATCTTGCAGCCGGATGCAGAGCTCGCTGGTGGGGCCTCTGCTATTTCTGGAGGCTCAGGGAATACAGCTTGCTGGGAAAGAGGGACTACCCAGCCTTGTTTGGGAGAATCATCCTGTTGATTAGGGTTGGGGGTGGGGGAACAGCTGGGGCAGTGTCTGCATCTATCTTTCTCTCTGTTCTGCTAAGGAGACTCCGATGTATTCAAAGAATCAAGTGCCATCAAGTGAAGACCCTCTAAAGTCAAAACATTACTGATGGCGATCAGACTCTCAACTGCACCTCCCAAAATGACGACTGGGTTAAATCCGAGCCAATTGGGTCCGTCCATCAACTGCATTTGGCTGACAGGCTGACTGTCTAACAGTCAGGGCAGCCCTGGGATGCAGACCCAGGTGTTTTTAGGTTCCCCTGGCTGAAGTCGACACTAGATCCAGTCCCTTCCTGGAAGCCAGGCCAGGCAGACCCCGTGCCCTCCTGAAACGGGCCTGGGCTCTAGTTCTTCTCTCGGCCGGCCCCCGCCCCCACCGCTGCTCCCTGGGCTGTCCTGTCGGCGGTGACACAGTGCTAACACCACAGACGCTGGAGGCCACAGTGAGCATTGCTCACTCGCAGCAGTCGGATGAAAAGGCAGTGCAGATGTAATTTGTTTTCAATGGCTGTTTCAAAAGAATAATTGTGGTGACATTGCAGGATCAATATTATAGATTTTTGTTTTCAAGTACACTGTATGTGTGGTGCTAAGGGGAGGCAGGAAATACAGCACCGCAGCCTGAATACAATAAAAATGGATTGAGGTCTGCGGGTGTTTGTCGGCTGTTAGCCATCGCGGGCTCGGACCATCATCGGCGGGATTACCGAGTTTGTCCTTCGGGTTGGTGTTTCATGGGGAAGTGCGTTCGCGTGTCCTGTACTCGGCCTCTTCTGCTTCTTTGGGGAGCTGTTTCCTAAATCTGCGGCGAGTCAGTGGCGATGAGGTTCCGTCTCCCGAACCTTGGTTTTGATTGCTAACAAGGAGGTGCGTCCGCAGCGGCTGTGCTGTGCGTGCTGGAGACGGGACGTTAAGATCTATGAAGGGGTTGGATATTTTTATGAGAAATGAATAGCTTCTAAGCTGGACCCCGGGGCAGGGTGAGTCAGGCTGTTACGCACTTCTGTAGCGCTTCACGCGGGGTTTCTGCAGCACAGGGCCCCTGTAGGTTTGCCTCCATCTCAGGGGAGGATCATGGGAGCCAAGCCCCAGGCTTCCCAGAGGACCCCAGGCAGCAGCTCTGTCCTGGCACAGGACACAAGGAAGCTCTCTTTAGAGACCCACTCTGCTCAGGAAGCTTGTCTGAACGTAAAGACCGTCGTGTGAAAATCCCACAGGCGTCAGGTGCAGTGATCCGGGCCTCCTGAGTTAAGACGGGTTTCCTGACTCCGGGGTAACTAGACAAAAAAATGTAGATCCCAAGGTGAAAATTATATGAACAAAGAATTAGTAACAAAGCTGCGTAAGTGTAATGAGATGTGAAAGAGAGCATGGTGAGGGCCTCTCCCTCTGTCTTTTGTGATTAGGCTTCGAAAGAAATTGAAATTCTGGCAAAATACCTTGCTAGCTGCTGGCTTCAACTTGTACACGTCCGTGGAAATGACTTGCTTGGGGGGTTAGAGGGTTGTGAGTGGAGGGCGGGATTGAGTAGAATGCTCAGAGCACGAGAGCGCGACTGTCTAGCCCGACTGACTCGTCTAACAGACGGGGAAACTGAGGCATGTCCTTCCAGGGCCTTGGCTGGTCTTTGGGCCTTGACCTTCAATCAAGACCTTCCTAAAGCCCATGAACTTGGTTCTGGTTCAGGTACACAGTTGGTTATGGTCTTGGCTTCCACATCCTTAGATGTAACCATTCGACTTAGTAAAATAGTAAGAACCTGTCTCAAAATCAAAGCTGAAACACGAGCTCTGGGTATAGCTCAGGGAGAAGACCCAGGCTGGGTCTTCAGCACCCACTCTCAAAGAAAAAAAAAATGCAGCAGGGCGTGGTAGCACATGACTGTAAGCTGAGTGGCAGAGGCAGGAGGATTGCAAGCTCAAACCCAGTCTGGGCAACTTAACAAGACCTTGTCTCAAAATGAAAAATGAAAAAATAAATCTAGGATTGTAGCTCAGTGCAAAGGCCCTGAGTTTAATTCTCCATACTAGAAAAAAATGCATTTATATTGAACGTCTATACTGTAGATCTTTTTCTTTTCATTATTCTAGAAACCATATAGTATAAGAACTATTTACATACTGTTTATATTGCATTGGGAATTATAAGCAACATAGAAAAAATTTAAAGTAAGTGGATATGCATAGGTTACATGCAAAGTCTGTGCCATTTTACACGAAGGACTTGATTATCCTCGAATTTTAGCATCTGTGGGAGCTGTTGGAACCAATGCCCTGTGACACTGAGGGCCAACTACATTTTGTCTGGAAATTACACTGTCTTTTTGCTTGTTTGCGCTTCTTTTTAGTTAGACCAGATATGAAATGGGTAGAGCTTTACAGCTGTCTAGTTTTATCATTTTTGAAAAGTATCTAGCCACACTGCACCCACATTCTGTGTGGCAGAATCAATGGGGTGTGAAATCCCTCTGCTTGGTCTTGTAAGCTTCCCCCTTACATGTTCATACTTAGTCATACCTAGTCCTGTACACCTTGGCCCTTGTTGACCTTATCCTTGAGCATGGGTTCATGCCACTGGACTGTTTTCCTCTTCTGAGACCTATGTGACTCACCAACTTGGCGGAGTAGTGAATGCCCTTACAACATCTCCCTTAATGTGAGGGTTCCTTTGTCCTAGGTGACGCTGGATGAGATTAGTAAAAACGAACTGATCAACACCCCATGACGTCAAACACCGTGTTTTCAATGCATGTACCTGCATGGTACAGGCTGTCTGGAAAAAATTAAGACTGCAGTATCTGTACGTTTGAGCATGGCCTCATGTTTATGTTTGCACTTCTTAAGGATTTAGTGGATTTAATTCAAATTCAGTAAGCTCTCACCACACTTGCTTGAGAGGCAGATGAAAATGAGTGAGGGCCTTCTGTCAAGAAGCTCACAACCTACAAGGAAAAAAACACACATTATTTTTCTTAGGTGGAAAGTTGGGTGTTATTTCCTGAGTTCCTAAGGGATACTAGACCCAGTGACTACTTCTTAAGTTTCAGGACAAGAAACATACCTACAAAAGACAGAGGACAATGATGAAGACTGTATTTGCATGTGGAAGGGTTTAAATCTAGTTAGAGAAGTCGGCATCTGATTTGTTAATTTAATAGTTACTGTCAGCCAGGAGTTGGGCTTTGTACCAGGTAATGGAAATCAAAGGCTATCAAGCAAAATAGACATCCGTCAGATGATAACATAAATATGTAATCTGAACTAATAAGAGTTATGAAGGAAGAGGGAACAGTTCTGTGAGTCCATATGAAAGGACTCTGATTAAGTCTGGAGAAGATAAAGGGCCTCCCTAAAAGAAGACACTTGGTCTGAAAGTTTTCAGAACTTTCTATTAGGAGAAACCAGCACATGCGAGGGATCTGGGGCAGGAGAGAGAATGTCATATGTAGCAAACACAGAAATGCTGGCACAGCTAGAATGGAGAGTACAAAAGGGAGGTTTGTGTGCAGAGGAGCTGCCAAGATGGGTACCGGACCAAAGAGGACCTCGTGCTCCAGATTCAGACCTTTGGTCATTGTCCTCAGAGAGAACTGCAAGATAATGTGGCATGTGGCATGTGCAGACGTGATGACACAAGCAGATCTGTCTTTACAAGGAAGCATGCGCTTACTGACTTTCTCTGGAATCAGATTCGGAACCGTAGAGATTTGTATGTAGAAGGTTGGTAGGAGGATTCTCTTAGGAACCATTCCTGTGAAAAGTGAGGAACGCAAGATTCGACAGAAGGAGAAATTCTGCCATAAGGAAGTTACGACAGATGCTTCTAGCAAGTCCTGGGGAGCTTTTCTGGAGCTGAAAGGGCTCTGAAGAAAAGTCCTTTAGGGAGGCGATTGAAAGTTGGACCTTGAACTGTTAGGTCCCAGTGCCCAACCCAGGCTTGGACCTGGGCTGCCCCGGAGAGGAGCTGTAATCTTCAACACGGCTACACTCCTCAGCTTAGAACAATTTTCCATGAGCGATTCATCTGAGAGCTGTCAGCCACCAATTCTCCTGGGAGGGGGAATGAGCAGTCCACCCCGGCCACTACGGTTTGCCCCTCACACTATGTAGATCTAATTGCTTCGTGTCCTCTTTTTTGGGAACAGCTCTTCAGGATTCTTATCGGCTTCTTTTCCAGGGAAGGTTTGTAAGAAGAGACTTATCTCCTCTGACCAGTGCTGCAGCTGGTCTTTTGGCTACATCTGTTACTCGCCTACCATGCTCTCCACTACCCATAGTCCTCCTCATCTTGAGCGAGCGCCTCTATTGGTCTGAGTAGCTCATTGGCTCAATGACCATTCTCTCATTTCTTAAAGGTGTGAACCACTCTGGTTACCACGACCTTCTCCAGTCACGGCTGCTACAGACATTTATCTGTTTTCAAGTCGAGGCACAGGAAACAAGAGATGCCTGAAGGATCAGCCCCAGTATAGACCAACAGTTCTATCTCTTCTTTCTTGCTAGCCTCTAAGCATCATGACCCCACATAGGTGGCGCCCTGGCTACGTTTCCCGCTGAAAGAGTTCCTGTTCTGGGTGGGAATCAGGACCTTTAGCTCGACAAAGCCTGGAGTTACAGGGACAGTGAGCACAAATTCCTAGGACAGATGATTAAAGAGACTACCCCTCCCTTCTATATTTTACTTTTTGACTCCACGAACTTCACCTCTTGGGGACACAGAGTATGTATTGAGTTAAAAAAAAAAAAGGATGTGCTGTTTGCTGTTTCTCCAAGATATTATCCCAAGTTGAGCTGAATCTTTAAATGGCTCATCCATTCCTCTACCAAGCTGTAACATTCCTTTGAGGGTAGTAGGTGGTAGAAGCAGTGGATTTCATGGTCATAGTTTCATTGTGACCCACGGGCAGCTTGATCTAAAACAACATTATGCAGAAGCTGGCTTTGGTGGAAATCCTTGGAGAGCAAGACTCTAGCGAAAACTCTTTCTTTGCCTGCAATTTTCTAATTATTCTCCTTCGAAGTCTCTGGACCAGTCAGCTATCCAAGCCACTTACCACTGCTCATATTTTTATACTGTTGTATCAGGTTATTTCTTTTCCCAAACAGAGTGAACTCATGACTTGAAGCTCAGACTATCGGGAAATGTTGTTTCTTTACTTTGGTCATTCATGGCCATGATGATGTGGGGTAGTTGTGGCCTATTTGTGGGTTATATCCAGATACTAAGCCATGAGCCAAGCTTAACTGTTTTCTCCTTCAGCCTGTCATAGTGTCTGTATGGTCCCATAGGTGCTGCTAAGGGTATCAGGGACTGGTATATGAACAGTGGGTGACATGGAAGTCTGACATGCTGCCTTATCCACCTTACATATGCCCTATGGTCGAAATTCTTCCATTTTACTACTTACGGTGGTTTGGATCTGGAATGTCCCCCCAAAGTCTCATGTATTTGAATGTTATAGATTATCTATGGAACCATGTGCTGTTGGGAGATTGGGGCCTAGTCTGGAGGGGGAATTACAGGCATGCAAATTGGATTAAAGCCATGTAAACTGGATTATAGGTATGTAGTGGGGGCTTACCACACCTTGCACACCTGGATCCAGGAGGGGCTGATCCCTGGGAGGAGACCTGGAAGGACACATAAGCTGCTTCCTGCCTTCCTTGGAGGACGAGTCCCAACTCGCCTTGACTCGGCTTCCTGTGTGTGATGTCATGAGAAGCTGCCTCCACCTCTGCCTCGGCCGTGTACTTCCATTGCCGCCGGCCGCCTCTGAGTGGACTGTGACCTTTTGAAACTGTGAGCTAAAATAAACCTTTCCTCCCCTAAGTTTGTGGATGTCGAGTGTTGAGTCACAGCAATGAACAAGTAACGAAGACACGACTTCTGTATAACAAACGGATCTACCTGACTGTATGACTTGGTGATTCTGACAGAAACCACTAGGCCACATTGTAAATTGGTATTCCGGAGACAGGTATTTTGTGCATGCTAAGACCGAGAGGTATACCCTGAGTTACTTTTGCTTCCTTTAAGATAATATAGTATATAATTCCTTAATGCAAAAACTACATGCAGTCTTTTCTCTTCCTTAGTAAACTCTGTGTGCTGGGTCATGCATGAGGGATTGTCTACTTCTGTTCCTTTCCTGATCTCTGTCCCTTTCAAAGCTGAGAGACATTCTTGTCACTCAGGTAATGAATTGGAGCAATATTCTAAAATGAAGCGTAGCTGCCTTCAGAACCCACGGGGTCTTACCCAACTGAGTGCTTTCATTTTGTTTGTCAGAAATGTGAGATGCAATAATTTGTTCTTCCCTTTGGGTGGGATGCTCTGGCATGCATCTGACCGTCAGACACTTAGAAACATCATGGCTTTGGTGGGTCTCAGAGTTCTCTTAGGGTTCATCTTGCGTACTCTACCATGCCTGCAACTTACTGAGACTGTTTACTGCCATCCTTCAGAATTTGTCTCATGTCGTAGGGGTCAGATGGTTGAAAACACTGGAATGTAACGAACGTCCTCAACCCTTTCCTTCTTTTACATAGTTAACGTCTTGGATGGCTGCAGGGGTATTTCAGAGACTTCTGTTTGGCCTTCTGCACTTTGATGGGTCTAGGAAACTGATTTGGAGAGCTCCCAAGTTGCGAGTGTGTCCTTTACAATGATACGTTTTGGAGATTTTGTACTTCCTACCTAGTAGACTTCCCCAGAGGTCGATCAGGGTCAAGATTACACTTTTTACCTGGCCCGATATGTGTACAACCAGGTCACCTTCTCTGGGAAACCTCAGGATGATAAATAACGGGGAGTAGTTATGGATGCTGAGTGTTCAGGACTGACGCTTGCTAGGGTCTCAGCCTCAGAAGGCTGCTAACGGTTTAATGCCATAGCCTGGGCATTCCCAGCGTGGGGACATGCAAAATGGGATTAAGTAGTATTGTGGCTTGGGTTTGGAATGTCCCCCTCAAGCCTCATGCATTTGAATGTTATAGATTATCTGTGGGACTGTGTGCTATTGAGAGATTGGAGCCTTTTCTGGAGAGGTGGATTAGATTACAGGTGTATGGCAGATTGCAGATTGTTGGTGTGTGGATTGGATTACAGGCATGTGGTGGGGCCTTAAACTTGGAGGGGGTGGGACAATGAGGCCGACCCAGAAGAGGCAGATCACCGGGACGGGACCTGGAAGTATATATATATACTGATTTCTGCCTTCCATCTTGACTTAAATTGGCGTGGCTTCCTGTTTTCAATGTTGTGAGGAACAGCCTCCACCTCTGCCTCTGCCATGTGGTTTCACTCTTGCCAGCCAGCCACAGATTGACTGTGACCCTCAGAAACTGTGAGCTAAAACGAAACATCCTCCCCTAACTTGTGTGTGTTGGGTATTGAGTCAAAGAAACTAAGACAAGTGGTATATGGGTGTTAGATTTATACATTGCACAGATTTATAGAGTGAGTTACATAGGTACAAAAATTATTTCATCATCAAGTCATCATGTAAATAGGTGGAAACTCCCTGGGTACGAGTTTGGATAATAAATTCCATACATAAACATGGCCTAGGAGTTGGTTGATTATTTCAGTATCACCTTCCTCAAAGTCTACCAAAGTACTCTCAGAAGGTTGCCTCCTCACAGAGGATCTAATGGACTTTGTCCTCTTTTCCTATTTCTTCGGCCTGATTCCACCTTGGATATGATAATTCTACCTTCAGGTTTTTAACAATGTACGTGAATGTATGAGCTGTGAACTCAGGGGAGTCACCTGTCCTCATCAATCTGTATAGGAAGAAAATGTATGTTGTATCTCACTTCCTGCTCCTTAAAAAAAAAAAAAAAAAAAACTTGTAGGTAGTAGAAAATACTCTGTATAATTTAAGATGACTAAATGTTGAAGTTTGTTGGATTGCAGTGCTTCAGCTAAAGCTTGACATGTCCTACCTAGTGCCCCCAGTTAATTTGCTCCATGCAGGGTAAGGACACTCCTTCACTGGACTTCATTTGTAACATGCTCTAGATCAAATGTGAAATAATTTTCAGACTCAAGAGTTCTCCAATCAATGATTTTTCTTTGTCTTGGACAAGAAATCTCATGACTATGGGTTAGTTTCTTTTTATTGTTGCTGTAACGAAAATCACAAACTCAAAGGCTTAACCAATACACATTTTTTTTTCTTGCTGTATTAGCCAGCTTTCCCATTGTGCAGGTACACTATGTGATACCTACAACATTGTGAGACAGAGGGTTAATTTGGGTTCCTGGAGATTCAGTTAGTCTGGCTGGCTGTAAGGTAAGAACATTGTGGTAGGTTGTAATGGAGCGAAGATGCCTACTTCATAGTGGTATGTATTGTGACAGTGAAGGGAAGAGAGTGACAGAGAGAAAGACACCGGGAGTCAGATGGTACGTCCCAAGGCCAAACCCCCATGACCTGCCCAGATACACCCAGAAATGTACCGTACTAATCCGTGAGGTGGCTTTTGATCCAATGAAGCTAACATTTCAGCCAAACCATCACACTTGCCATTCTGTCAGTCAGATGTCCCCCACAACGACTCCCACTGGGTCAAAGTTTCCGAGTGACCAGGGCTCCAGGAGTGAGTCAACTTCCTTGAATTTTTAGCTTCTAGAGAATGCCCCTGTCCCTTGACTCCTGGCCCTCTTTCTCCTTCTTCCAAGCCAACAACATTGCTTGTTTCTGACATTTCTTGCTCTTTGATCAACCTTGGGGAAAGTTTTTTCTGTTTTAGTAATTCAAATGGCTAGTTTGGGCTACTTGGGTCATCCAGAATAATGTCCCCTTTTCAAGAATTCCTATTCTTAGTGGCAATTGCAAGGTGCCTTTTGCCATATAAGGTAGTATATTTAGAGGTTCAGGCTTAGAATGTGGACCTTTACAGAGGCTGTTATTCTGCCTACCACAGATCAAAACACATCAAAGTCATAAGGAGTCCTAGATTCTAATCACTGGCCTCACACATACTGTACAACTCATTCTGGGGCATTCCTAACAGATGTGCCTCCAGCTGCGGATGGAACACTCTGTCACGGTGAGCTCATTGCTGCTTGGGGCTTCCTGCTCTGAGTGAGCTGTTAACGATCCCCTTCAACATCTCTTTAGAGATTTTATATAATAAGGTCAGCCAAAAATTTCTTCAGCTTCTGCTCACTTCTTAGGTTCTCATCCCAAATGGTGCTGTGTTTGTAAGTAGGTAAAATGAGTTAGAATTTGAGTTTTTCTCACCAGACCCTGGATGTAGGACATATCTTCCTGGTGAGGAGCATTCTATTAGTCAGTTTGCCATTTCTGTGATAAAATGCCTGTCATAATAAACTTATAAGTAGGAATGGTTTATTTTAGTTTGGATTTTATAGGTTTCAACCAGTGGTCATCTGGCTCTACTCTTTTTAGGTCCCTGATGAGGCAGAAACCATCATGCAGAAGCCAAGCTGCTCTGCTTATGGTGGTCTGGGGGCGCAGCCCTTCCCCCAGCACCTGCAAAACTATTATTCTGTAAGTGGATTAACGCATTCATGAAATCAGAGCCCTCATAATCCAATTACCTCCCAAGTGCCCTGTTTCTGAACATCGTTACTTTGGGGACCAAACATTTAACACATGAGTTTCTGGAGGACAATTAGGATGCAAAGCATTAAGAAGCGGATAGATATTTTGGTGTCCTCCACATTTTAGCTATTGTTAGTTGTGCTACTATGAACATGGGTGTACATGGACCTCTATTGTGTGCTGTTTTTAATTCTTTGGGGAATATTCCCAGAAGAGGTATCGCTGGATCAAAGGGGATATTTATTTCCAATCTTTTCAGAGACTTCCATACTGCTTTCCATAGTGGTTGTACCAGTTTACATTCCCACCAACAGTGCAGGAGGGTTTCTTTTCACCCACAGCCTCACTAGCACTGATTGCAACAGACCAATGGACACACAAATTGTGGTATTTGTATGCAATGGGACACTATACATCTATAAAGTCAGATAGTTTGGAGGCTTTTGTAGGCAAATGGAGGCAACTTGAGACCATCATGCTTAGTGAAGTGAGTCAGAAGCAGAAAATGAAACATTAAATGGTTTCTCTGATATGAGAGACCCTGATCACAATTACCTCAGGGAACTTAATGTGGAAAATAATGGAAACTGGGGTGATAGGGGAGTGGGTGGGAGAGGTAGGGGAGGGCCAAAAGGAGAGAGAAAAAGATCTTGCAACCCCAAGAGATGTATGTGCACCAAATGCTCAAGATCACTGTAAACCTCAAATTTTGCACTTATACATATCAATAAAATGGGGGAAAAAAAGCAGATAGAGATTCATTTGGCCACTAGCGCTGAGTAGCTTTCTAGCATCATGAAAACCAGGAAGTTGGACAGTGTCTTTTTCACATCATTCATTCATTTCATTCATTCACAGATACAGTCAGACTTTCATATCCATCAGGTTCTACACCTACGGATTCAACTAATCACGAACCAAAAAAAAAAAAAACAGTCAAAAATTTAAAAATCGCATATCTGGTACATGTGTAGACATTTTTTTCTTGCTATATTCTGAAGAATATGTTATAAGAACTCATTATGTAGCACTTGAATTTCATAGATATTATGAGTAATTAAGAGATGATTTAAAATATTCAGGGGAAATGTTTAGGTTACATGCAAATACTTGGCCATTTTGCATCCCAGACTTGAACACCTGCAGATTTTAGTGTCCGTGTGGGGGGAGGCACAGGATCCAGTCCCTCAGGGATATGCAGGTTGACTAGATGTCTTAACACACTGCTACGTGCTCAGTGTTGTTCTAGGTGCTGAGAACTGGTAGTGAGAAAGGCACTGCCTCCTGGGGTTTCCCTTCTGATCCTGGGGGTCGGATGAGAATTAACATATGAGTAAATCTGTATTTTAACAGCTCAGAGAAATGAATGCTAAGAAGAAAAATAGAGCAGGTAAGGGGAATGGGGAAGACAGCAAAGGGCTGTCTGGAAGCCCTCTCTGGGAAGGGGCTGTGGAATGGAGAGGATGGGGAGGCGGCGGCACTGGGTTGGTGGCATCTCATCTAGGATCGGGGAAGATGTTGAGTGAGACTTCAAGATGGAAACCAAAGTCACTTCCATCTCCCATTTCCTTATGCGCCTTGTCCTCCCCCACACGTCAGCTGGGCAAATTTCAGTTGTGGACAACTGTTTCAAGGAGTTCAGAGCTGGAACTTTATATGTCACATAATACATGTGAAAAGAGAGAAGCAGCAGTGTCCTGGGTCCTGGGTGAATATTCCTTGGGGTATTTGGGAGGGAGGAGAGAGAAGATAGAATGGGTGGGAGTGTTGCTGTACTTTGGAAGTTGGATTTCCAGCCTGGTGTTCTTGGGAAGTGGGTAGAACCTTAGGAAGGCAGGTCCTTAGGTCATCGGTGGTGGTGTGTCCTTGAAAGAACCTAAAGGACTGAGGTCTCTTCCTGTTCCTTTGTTTCCTGACTCACTAAGGTAAGAGGTTTGTCTCATTATGCGTTCTTTGCCATTGCCGTTGGGCACGTCCGAGCAACGTGGCCAGGCAAGCATGGCCTAGAATCCCCAATCACAAGCTAACTAAACCTTTTGTTTTAAGAGTTAGAGATATTGCGCTACAGTAACCTGAGCTGATGTCATTATGTCCCTTGATGTCCAGGATAATGGTGAGTAGTCGCATGGATACTTACATTTTGGGTGATGATGGTGATGGAAATCTCTTGCTAATGGTTCTACAGTCAGTCTGATTTCTACATAGCACTTTCCTCCCCAGATCCATGACTCTAGACTTCAACACATTTTTGCTTTCCCTTGACTTCTACCTGAGTGTCTGCAGTGAGTTTTGCTCCCTACCTAGTATCTACATATCCATAGGGACCCTCATAGAATCATCGACTTTGATTTGAGCCAGTGTGATCTGGCAAATGGAGAATGGACTGGTCTCCTTAGTTGTCTCATCACCTAGAAAATGCTTCTGAGATATTTCCTCTGGGCTGGTTTACTTCATGCACACCAAGGAGCTTGTTGGATATGAAATATTTGAATTTTTCAGTTTGCCATGTTCCTCTTGACTAGTATGTGGACTTCTAGCCATGGGGGCTGAGCCCTTAGGGCATCACTCCCGATTTTCTCTACCAGGCCAGTCCATCTCTGCATTTGGCATGAGGACAGTTTTGCCTGTGGCAGACTGTGCCATCCCTACATTGAGTGCTAGTGTATTAACGTGACAGAGGTGCCTTCCAGGGAAGTCTGTAATATAACTGGGAAACTCTGACTAATAAGGATTGAATCCCAGCGTGGCTGTCAAAGCAGCTGGAGATCCACAACCCCTCTTCAGTGAAGGATTGGGCAAATATCTTGACACAGAAAGAAAAAACTGAGTGTGGACCCTGGTAGAAATTATACTTTTATGGTTATTTTTTTACATCCAAACGTTACTCTTTGAGTGCCATCATATTTTATGAAAACTTTTATTAACATTTCAAAATGACCTTCGCATTGTGGTGGGACTGTCAGTCCCAGGAGCCACAACCTATTTAAAACATTTTTATCTTTGCAAACACAATAAAGTAAGCTGTCTTCAACATAGATTTGTAGATCTCATTAGAGATAGTTTTTAAGGAGGTAGTATGCCTCTGGGGAAGATAATGACAGGTTGTAATCTCCATGTGCAAAGTTTTCAGACATGAACATTGGTGCAAACGGGCTGTTCCATCTTTTGGGCGTTGTCACCAGATTTGTTTTCTAATTGTCTCGGCGTTCAATGGCGATCTTAGAGTTCTGGTTGTTCTAAACAGGTCAAGACACGTAGGATGGGATGAAGCTGGTAGTCCACCTAGGAAGCCCTCATGTTGGTTTGATCATTGAAAAACACAGATGTGCGGGAAAACTCGAGTGGAGACCAGAGACAAACGATGCCTTTTCTTTGATTAAAGCCTTTCTGTCTTCTAGATTGTAAATGAAGCTTTTCCCTTGGGGAGAGACTGGCTGAAGTAGCAGTCCAGGGGGGTAATTTTTCAGAAGGGATGCCTCCAGCAGGCCAGTGTCCTAAAGCCTTTGCTGCTGCTTAAGTGGTCTTTTTATGCAGAAAGATAATGGCAGCTTGCGCATTGCTAAATCAGGCCTATTTTCTGAGGAATGGTTGCATTCAGGGCAATTCTAATTTGTCAGAAGCAATGCAGGCCATCTCTCCAGGAGTCTGCTTAAGAGGACATCATTTCTCCAGGAGCTCCGCCTTGGGTCAGTGTGTACCGTGGCTCACACACCATCCCCTTGTTGGCTCCTACCTCCTGGGGAATCCTCTGACTTATTAGGATTAAACAAGTCACGTCCTCCTCCCAACTCAATCGCAGGCTGAGCATCCGCCCCACCTCTTTTGTCCTTTTCTTTCAGAGTTTAAAGGCATGAGAAGG
This sequence comes from Ctenodactylus gundi, assembly GCA_004027205.1. NCBI lineage: Eukaryota > Metazoa > Chordata > Mammalia > Rodentia > Ctenodactylidae > Ctenodactylus > Ctenodactylus gundi. The sequence goes on from PVKB01000433.1 coordinate 84,145, forward strand.
GTCACTTTACAAATGCAGGTTCATCTGATGGGGAATGGGGCAGTAGCTTTGGGGTCAGGACGCTGGACAGGCTACAGAAGTGGCTGTCCTTCTGTTTTTCTAATTGGAAGATGACAATGAACCCACAGGTTTCTGAATGCTGGAGAGACGAAATCATAGTCGTTGATATTTGAATCGGATCACTTCCCTTCCAGGCTGAAAGGGGGACAGAGCTCAAGTGAGTTGCACTGCTGAATGTCCCTGCATGTTCACCTTGTAGTCATTTCGTTTGTTGTTCGAGACTTTCTTTTTTTGTGAAGGTCACTTAATGAAGCACGGCTCTGGCTTGATGGCATTTTGAAGCTTTTTATCAGGCGTGGATTTATTACATTATTATTATTATTTATCCCACAAGTCTGGCTCCTGCTTTAGTTCTACCCTGTTAACTCACATGCGCTCTTGGATGGCCTTCAACCCTGATCACCCAGACACTTGCTTCTGTAGTAAAGTTCCGTCTGTGAACTCTGTACCTGACTGCACAGACTAGGCTCTGCTCTGTCCCTCAGCAGCTCTGTAACTGTGGCCAAGTAAAAGAACCACATGCTATCGGTTCATTATTACACAATTATGGAACCTACCTCATAGGATCTTCATGGGGATTAAAAAATACCTACACATATGTGACTCTAAGAATAGTGTTTGGTCCATAGTCCACTTGCACACAGCAGAAGCTCTTTGCTGTTGAGAGTTGCCTGGTGTCCTAGTGACCTTCCTGTAGCTGGATACAATTTTCAACACCCACAACTTACAAGAGGCGAAGTTTATTTTGGCTCGTGGTTTTAGTCTGTGGTTGGCTGTATCCAAGGCAGAAACGGCATGGTGGAAGGATGTGGTAAAAGAAACTGTTCGCCACATGGCGGCCAGGAAGCAGAGAGAAAGGAGAGATCATGGGATACAAATGCACCCTTCTAGATCATGACCCAGTGGTCCATCCCTCCACAAGGTCCTACCTCTTCACAGCACATGAAATCACCAGCAGATGAGTCCACAGGTGAGCATTGTACCTCCATGACCCAATCGCTTTTCAAACACGAGACCTTTGGAGGACATTTTTTATGTAAGCCAAACCTTGTCTCTCTCCAATTCCACTGACTTCCTCCACCTGGTGGTTCTTCTTTTTACAGGCTTCATTCTGCTGAGAGCTCAGGAGTTTTACTGTTACCTAAGTCAATGCAGGTAAGGCCCTGGTGAAAGGGGCTGGTCTCAGGAGGATCATGGAAGCAGGGTAGGTTTTGCAAGGTCCTAATCTTCAATCTCCCTGTATCTTGAGCTGCAACTTGTCCCATCACTTCTGTTTCCTACTAAGCCCTATCTGACTGAGGAATGAGTACAGAATCCTGACTGGGAGTTGGGGAACTGTTGGCCTTTGTCCTGAGGCAGATTAGTGTCAGGCTGCCTCCAATTCAGGCTTGTTATATGGAACAGCACAGAATTCTAAAAGGAGAACTTGTGGACCAGCACCCTGATATGCTGGTGGCAGAATCATTTCTCTGTTCCTATCTGAATTCCCAGGTGGCTTCGGTTAATCCAAAGTGTGAAAGCACAGGGTGAGGGCCTACTGTGAGTGCAAAGTCTATAGGGGCAGTACAATTTCTTCCACCAGTTTTAGGTGCAGGTTGGCCAAGAGCACAAATATGCTCATTAAATATCTCTGTCTGGCTTTATTTTTTCTAAGTAATGAACTTGGCTGAAACTTTAGTCTTGTTAGGAGAGATTGGTTGGATGATTAAGGCATGGGGTCCAATTCCTAGGTGAAGTTCATTAGAAAGAATACCAGAACACAATTTAGCTTTTGGTCTGATGGCTTTTCCAAAGAACAAGTTAGTCGAAACAGTTTTTGATTTGATCTTGTAATCCAGTAGCTGGACAGCCGTTCCCCTCCCAACCCTGTTTCCTTTTGATTACCGCCATCTTGGATTCTGATCAGGGGATCAGTCCCACTCCTACACAGTGGGATCAGGGATGGTGGTGGCCCAGAGCAGAAGACAAAAAGACCAATGTGTCCTTGCCTGCAGTTGTGTGAATACGGAGGCTGTGGTGATGGTGCAGAAGGCAAGAGACTGTCATTGGGCATACCACAGAGACCAGGGACACCTTTCCTGGGAAGAAAACTGACACGCCTTTCCCGGTGAGGGGTGAGCATCCTCGGGAAGCCACAGAGCACAAGGCACTGTCTTGCATTGATCATAACCCTCACGATGCTCCCTGAATTGTGCTGTCTAGGAAACCATTTAAACTGATGAGAAAAGAATACAGCATTTGACAATGGTTGTTTTGTTTTAAGACACATGCATTAAAAATACATCTGAAATCCAGGGCATAAAGGATCCAAATAATGTTATTAAATTTCTTGTTGAAGATGGTCCCATGGGACAGGCGGCTCTGCTCCTTACAAAAAAACTTGCTGAACTTGACTCGTTGCATGAACAAAGCCTCTTTTCTTTTCTTTTTTCCCTCCTCCCCCTCTCTCTTTCTTCTTTTGCATTTCCCACTTTCCCATTTCTCTGGAGGAGACAAACAAATCTCTGAAGGATTATTAAGTTGCAAATATACTGGAGCCAAAAATAGAAGATGGAGCCTTATAAACATTTTGCATATTTTGGTGTAATTTGTTGAAAATAGTACAAAATATGCTCATAGTTGGCATGTAGGATGCAAATATTAGGAATCCAATCCCCTGATACATTATGTTTTTTCAGCAGTACAGTGCATGCTCATCCAATAGCTATTGTGTGACTTTGTAGTTAGTTGGGGTGTGAATAATATCGGGGACTTGTTTAAACAGTATATTAGGGAGATGGGTGTCGCCAAGTGATATGAGCTCCTTCGGAGGCTCCCAGGGACAGAAGCCTGGAGTGGAACTCAGGGAAAAAAAACAAATACACATTTTTTTTTTTTAACATCATGGGTATGCTTTGCATTTTTGAACTATTTCTTGAACATAAAAACCAGGCTGGGGATCAAAGCACATAGAGGAAAGGGTGAGGAGAGGGTGGTCTTACGTCCCAGAACACAGGGGCTAGGTGGCAAGGCTCACACCAGCAGGTCTGCGGTTCGTGTGTGAGCCGGTGAACTCTCCCACCCGGGGCTTCACTGGTTTTACTGCCGACGGTAAATTCATCTTCCCCCTCCTCTGACAGGTGAGAAGTCGTCCTGCCCGGAACGGAGGCTACCACCCTACATCTGGCACCCACCTCGCAGGTGAGCCTTTTCTGCTCCTGAATGACGACCGGTAAGAAAAACAAGATGTCTGTCTTGGTTATAAATTTAACTCTTCTATGATTAGTCTGGGCAATTAGGACACCCCTGGGGTTCAGTCTGTGGCTGAGGCACAAGCTGGAAGTCTGATTAGCTCAGGTCTCTTGATGCTTGTTCCTGGTAGTAAATGCCTGGCACATATAGTATTGATTTTCATTTAGATATCTTAATGTTTCCAGACAATCCCGGCAGATGTGGGCTGAACTCAGATCCGCGGGAGCGCTGGATCTGCAATCTGCAAACATTTTTCTTGCCACTTCGTTTCATTTTTCCTAAACTTAACTGATTTGGAATCGGGAGATATAAATGAAAAACGCCGACTCGGCCTATCAATCACGGCCTGCACAAACATCGCCACTGCCCTTTTCCTAACATCCTATTACCACCGGGTAGTTGGCTAGTCAAACAGGAATAAAAATTACACTGCAAACATCATAAGTTAGGCTTGATTTGTTGAGCAAGTAGCCTGACAATTCGGTAAGAGTTATATACCTCAGCTTCGCTGAAAATCAGGCTTGTTATGGCTCTGGTACGTCTATAAAGATTGTTCATTTCATATAAAACAGCTACCTGCACCGAACGCCCCGAAAGGAAGAATGATGCCGGTCATAAATATAGAGGAAAACCTATTTGTCTGCTGTTAGCGAGTCGCACGCGGCGGCCCTTCGCTGCTGCTCGGCAGCGGGGGACTCTCCGCGGCCACCTTCGCCTCTGCCAGGCCGGCCCGCTGCGTCTCTCTCTGTCATCTGAGATAAAGCTGTGAAGTGTGACCAGTGCCACCGCCTTGCTCCCTGCCCACCAGGGGGACGCTAATGATATTGAAAAACTAGGCGGCGTTGCATTTAAACCAAACGCGAGGGGGAAGGCTGTCTGTTGGCCGGCTGGGCCCCAGAACAGTTAACGTCAGAAAAGATAGATAGAAATTATTAGAATGGGTTTGGAAGGTTTTTTTTTTTTATAGGGCAGGGTGGTATGCGTTTAAAGATACATTATTGGACGGTTATATCTGATTTCAAGCTGCTGGGTAATTAAAATGATTAACATCCCTTACTCATAGGGTTCAATTCATTAAAGTTTTAAGCACCCTTTGTGCTGGGAACGCCAGGATGGAACATCCGTGTTGATTCGCGACAGGAGTCACCCAGCTAGAGCCCTCTGCCTTCCCCCTGATCTTTCAAGCCCCAGTGTCCCTTCCTGAGCTGCAGGGGGGTGGGGGAGGGGTCTTCAGTATTCACTGAGGCTCCCTCCTTCAGGGAGGAGGGAGAGGGGACAGACAGCAGGGAAAACCCTGGGGAATCCTGCCACAGATGTTACCTGGCTGCTTCTCACAGGCTCCTGCCAGTGTTTTCCAGCTGCTGGTACCTGGGGACACTTTGTTCTGGGGGTTCAGCGGCTGTGACCGAAACGTGAGTCAACAGGGGCACTGAGAGACTTGCCAGGACATTCTGGGGCCTTCATTTTCACAATTATCCTGATTTAGCTCATATACATATATATTTTTCCTCTGCTTTATTTTAATTTTTTGCATTTATAAAACATCTGGCATTAGGCTGATGAATAAATGGGACATTTTAATGACACATGCTCATGTGGTGGTAGAATAGAAATGTGCCCATCTTTGGGGTACACTTGCTTTTGCCACCTTGTTTCTTGTTGTGTAAGGAGTCAGGTGCTGTATCCTTCTCCAAGAGTCTCCTGCGTAAACGTTGTCTGTCACTGACAATGGTTTTTAAGACTGCTTGGGTTCTAAACTTACTTTTGAAAGCAAAGAAGTGGCTTGGAGTATATGGTCTTTTGGCAGATTCTGGGAGACGTCTACCCCAGCTCTGTCCAGCTGTGTGGCCTTGAGGAAGGGAGGGAACATCTCTGAGGCTCAGTGCCCTTTTTGGGAGGTTGCAGGTAGATCTACCTTCTTTATGGGATTATACGGGCTAGAGGGCCTTGTAAGTAAGTGTACAGTGCAATGCTTAGTGCCAAGCAGGTGCTCGGGGCACGCTGGTTGCCACTGTTACCCTTGTGATGGGGTCACAGCATTTCTATTTGGATCCTTCTGAGCACAGTAGACAACTGAAAATCCAAGGAGATGTGCAAAGTGGAGCCAGCCTCTTCTAGCTCCCAGAATGATCTCAGGAATTTGGCCCATAAAGGGTCTTTCATTTTCTTGACTGGTTCAGAGTTCTCTGTCTCCCTTTGGCACAATCATGGGTTGCAAGGATCTTTCTGGAAAAAAGAAAAAAAAAGTAAGTTGCAACCTATATTTCACTTACAGAGAGAGAAAGAAAGAGGGAGAGAGAGAGAGAGACAGACAGAGAGAGAGAGAGAGAGAGAGAGAGAGAGAGAGAGAGAGAGAGATACTGTTGCAGAGTTGGTTTTAATCATGGGCAATGTATCTGTGACTCAAGTCCCTCTATTGTCCCTGGAGTGGGGTTACTTGAGGTCATGGCTGCTTCACCTATCACTCACCATTCTGTTATCTTTTCTTGACCGAGGGACCCTGACTAAAGGTTTCTACTAGCTTGGTAGAAAAACACCACATTATTAGTGTTTCTGCCATGTTTAAGGTAAGTTGGCCGTGCACCTGGCTGGTGCAGGCCAACTAAGGCTGAGGCTTGTTTTCCTGATACAACAACATCCATTTCCATGATCAAAGTAGCTTGGTTGATAATGGACGAGTGCTGTGATCACCCTGGGCAGCAGGCGCTCTAGACACCAGGCGGCTGACTTGGAACCCCACTAAGTTTGCAAATCTGGACCAGTGAGAGCAGAGTGTATACCTCGGGGTCATGCGTGGGAAGCTAAGGGCTTGCTCAGCTACTTGCTCAAAGGACAGCAGCAGGGCCGCCTTTTGCTCCCAGGTGTGAAACCCAGGCTCACCACAGGGAAAAAAGGAACATTGTAGAAGCCGTCACTTTAAGTGTATATGACAAGTGTTTACTTCTGGGAAAAACTTCATTTTTGACTGTTGAGACTAACTTATTGGTAAAGTTGTTTTTTTTTTCTCCCCCTTTTTAAGTCAAAGCTCACATCCAGTTTAGGACTTGTTAATCAAGGGGTCCCACCCCCGAGTTCTTCAGAATATCTGAAGAGCATGGGATTGAAGTCGACAGTTTTGACATCCAAAGAGCTGTTTCCACTTGGGCTTGGCAGTCACCTAAAAGAGTATCAGAAATCCAGAAGATCAACGCGCTAAGTAAACAACGATTCTCTTTTGCTCTTTGGAGAGTTTTATTTTTTTTTTCTTTCTTACTTTTTAATTTTTTGACCTTGGTAAAAAATGTAGCTGTCCCATTTTCACGTCATTCTGAACAAAAACAAAAAATCTCGCCTGTGGCCATGCCAAAGTCAGGTTTCTGGGCTGCACACAATTGGATAAAAGTCACCACACGGAAATGCTTCCTTCATCTGTTTGACTATTTTTTTTCTCCCCAAACTTTCACACTATACCCCCAGCCCATTTTTAAATTTTTGTTTAGAGATGGGGTCTCATTCGATTGCTAAATTGCCTTGGCTGGGCTTGAATTTGCAGTCCTCCTGCCTCTGCCTCTCGGCGTGCTGGGTTGCAGGTGTGCACAACGAGGCCCACCTTGATCCGCTGTTTTTACTTTGTTGGCTAAGGTCTTTCACTGCCACAAGCTCATTTGCTATGGCCACATCTGATACCAGTGAAGGGGCAGAGTGACCTTGTCCAGTCTTACAAGAGCCACGCCTAAACCTAAGGAAACCAGAAGCAAGCAGGGTGCCCTAAGGGCACCTCACTTCTCCCAGTCCATCTACTGAGTTATGAACAAGAGTCCTCTATTCTGGAGCCCCTTGCTGCCCATCGGGGTGACATGTTGGTGTGTGCACGTGTTCACATGCTATTCTCTGCTGCTCATTGGCTGGCAAGTTCCTTCCCTTTCTGTTTCCATGTGGTCACCGCAGATGGGCACTGCTGTGCCTCGATCCATGCTATTTGCTATAAGCAGAGTGAGAACAATTTCTATGATCTCTCACCCCCTTTTGATGTTTTCTTCCATCTTGCCTTCAAATTGCTTGTCAGTGGTAGGCTTCTGCTGTGCGTCCTGGCCTCCGGTCCCTGGTTCCTCGAACAAGACAGGGTGAAACTAGTGCTCATGGTCCATTTGAGCCAGCAAACAAATTCTGACTTTTGCATCTGTGTTCAAGGGGTGATTAAAATACATAGCGAGTGTTTAAATTTTAAACATTTCTTGCTATAAAAGACACATCGCCATTCACCACTCTCAATGTACTCCCCCTTGCTTTGACCATACGCCCGCTGTCATTTTTGTTACTTTCTTAAGCAGTTACGGGAGTGCTTTTTTTGTGAATGTCTTTACGGACATGATAAAATATTTAATGAATATTGCTGCTGAGGACTACTGGATAGAGAGGCAGACATCACGGTGTGGCCTCATTTACCTTGCTCGCTGAGTGTGGGCTTCTTGCAACTTCCGGCTTTTCTCTGAAGTGAAAATGAAAGTCACGACAGGTGAATACTGCAAATAAAAATATGAAAGAGAACTTTTAGAGCTGCTTTCAAAAATGGCAAAGAGAGAGGACAACTGCATCAGAAGCCAAGAGGAATATTTTGAAAAGGGTTGATGGCAGTGTGTCTTTCGCTGTAACAATTGTCTCTAAACTTTAACAATTCACGATATATTTTTATTACCTTTGGTGTATGCGTCTATGTGTACAATGATTATCGTGGATTGTAGAACATGTTGCCTACATTTAAAACAGAGATTTCACGTTAAGCTAGAAATCTGTTCTCTGTGGGAAGAGAAGAGATGGGCTATGTGACTTCTGGTTGGCTTTGGACAAAGGAGAAGTCTGGCAAAGCGTTGAGCAGAGAGAGGGATTGAGGGTTGAGTACTGAATCTGCCACACCCCTTCCTCAGTGGTGGCCTTGGGCTAATCGTTCTCATGTCTGCCGTTCTTTAGACAATTCGGGATTCTTTCCTTCCAGATCCCAAGGGATTTTTCTCTTACATCCCATTAGGCCCAGATACTGCCTTTGAAGTTCCTTGGCAGCCGGGTATTGCTTGGTAAATAAACTGTCCCAGAATTATCCTTAGCGAATATTCCATCTGATTTCTGTGGGGAAATTTCCTGAAAGAGGCCATCAGGGAGACAGAAAAATTGCCATGGGACATTTGAGGAGGAAGAGGGCACAAGCTGAAGGAGCACTTTAAGGACATGTGGCATTTGAGCTCTCCGTTGATTGCTGATAAGGATTTGCCAACATGAGGGGTGAGGGCGTTTCACATGGAAAAGGCAGCGCGCTGCCAGGGTGCTGGGCTAAGGCTCAAAGGCTGCATTGTGAGAGCCAATTTCTTCCAGAAAGTAGAGAAGAAAATGGGATTCATGAGAAGTAAGATATCAGAAGTCAAGCTGGATGTGACTGGATCAAAGGTCGTGCTTGGATTGACTTCCAAGTTAAGAAATGTTTAAACCTTGACTCTGAATTAGGAAGTCATAGAAGATTTTTGAGCAAGGAGATGATGTAATTAGAGCTCACATATCGATAGAAGTGAGTATTAAACAAAACCCAAACCTCCAAATGTGACTTTAGAGTGAGATTTCCCACACTGGAGATCAGCAAAGGCAGTCAGACACGTAACATTTTGACAACATTTCTGTGGAATAGAGCATAGAGCATCAGATCAGGTGGGGGGCCCGACCATAGCTGGCTGTACAAGTGAACCATGCAGAAGGCCATTGCTGTGTTGACAGAGATGCAGAGGAGGACTGTGATGTGAACCAAGGCTGGACGTGCAGGGCCAACCTGGGCACCCAGCCGTGCGGAGATCTAGGAGAAGCTTGGCTTTGTATCCCAGCCTGACCACTTACTGACTAGGACACTGGGCAAGTTGTGTTCTTCTGTGGCTCCAGTTTTATCATCTGTAAGAAAGGGGAAGTAAGAATTTAGATCTGGTTAGACTTGGTGGCCTGGGCCTGTTCTCCTAACACTCTGGGAAACTGAGGCAGGAGGATTGCAAGTTTGAACCCTGCCTGGGCAACTTAATGAAGCCCTGTCTTGAAACAAACAAGCAGGCAAAATCTCCCCTCAAAACAAGGCTTGAGCTGTTGGTCAGTGCGAAGATACTGGGCTCAATCTCCGGTAGCACAGAAGAAGGAAAAGAAGGAGAGGAAGAAGAGAGGCAGAGGAGGAGGAAGAAGAACCAGGGGAAAGAATCTAAATCTGAAGCTGGATGTGATGAGTGGTGGTGGGGGTTCTTGTGAAACATTCAGAACAGACCTTGATCAAGAGAAGAATTCCAGAAAGCCAAACTGGACTCGAGGACGCCTCTGCTCCTGAGAAAGAGATAAGACTAAGACTCCTACCTCGTAGTTATTCCCAAACCCATGAACAATAAGGCTGTTTCTTATAACTCAGATAGGGAGGGAATAAAGAGGTGAGGAATGAGGGAGACCAAGTCAGGAGACAAGTTCAGGAGCGAAGCCCAGGAGATGCCGATCACATATGCTAGAAACGTCCGAAGGAAATAGCACAGCAGACTAAAAATAATTAATCAAACATTTCTGAGCTCAATGACAATTTTAGCTTTTAAATTAAAGCCCACCGATGACCTGGGTGTCAGTCATAATTAATGAACACGGTCCTGTGGAGATGGTCTTCAGGACATATTTTCATTTCAAGGGTAGACAGAATAAGTGAGGAAGCAGGGGTGGACATTGAGTTGTTATTTAAATTTTCTTCAGCAACACTGAAGGACAGGAGGCAAGACAAAAACATGTTCAGGGGACTTGGAGGGAGACGATCGCTTCTTACTACAGATGGAACATCTTATGGTGAAAGTCCCACATCAGAGGAGCTCCAAAATCCCAAACTTTTTGAGCACTGACATTGTGCCACAAATGGAAATTTTCACAGCTGACCTAACGTGACAGGTTGTATTTTAACGTGGGTGCCGTAGAAATATGGTGTATAAGAACCATAAATGAATTGGTGTTCAGACGTGGGTTTCACCTCAGAGGTATCTCAGTAGATGCACATGTTTCAAAATTCCAAAACTCCAAAATATCCTCAAGTATTTCAAATGAAAATTATTCAACCTGCAAAGGCACAGAAAGAAACAAATGGAGAAATCCAGGAAAATGGGGCATTTGTCCAGTGTACCCCACAACTCTCACAGTAGAAAACAACTTTGCTCTAAATTAAAAATAATTGAAAAGAATAGTCTCTTATTTTGTACTTATTGGAGGTGAACCATCGATAAAGCACATTTAGAGAAATTTGAGTACAATTTGTGCATTAAATGACATTACGTTGCTATTGAAATATGGACATTTATTTATTGAATATAAGTATAGTATGTTTTTACACTCATAAGAGTACATATGCATCCATGAGTATAGAAATAGATCTGAGAAAAATATAGTGTAGGATTTTAACAGCGGTAATCTCCTGGTAGTAGAAATACCATTTTGTTTTCTTACTTTTACTTATCTGTAGTTTCTAATTTTCTACTGTGTGCATTGACTGCCTTTGTAATAATAAAAGGTTATTTTTAATTGAAAACCGCTCTACATTCTTTCAAACTATCATTCCCGAGACAACCTTGCAGATTTTGAAATATGAAAGTACTTAGAAAGTATACCACCCATGTGCCCTTCATTAAAAAAATACTCAAAGCATTGCTCCAGCTGAATGAAGGGCATATAAATAATACAGAACTCAGAAATGGGAACATGTAGTGTAAATGAAATAGTACAAAACACTAGAAAGGAAACATTTATTCAGAGTAATTGTATTAAATATGACTATGAAGTTTATGGCGAAGGAGAAAATAAGTTATTTAATGGAAATATTTAAATTCCACATATATCAACTAAGATTGGAAGACCCAGAGAGGATGGCACAAAGAAAAACACACAGAATTTGTCATTTACATACAAGTGAATGGAGAGACAGTGTGCCTATTCCCTGTTGATGAATGCAGAAAAATAATTTTAAATCTATTTTTCAAAAATCCAGCCCAGATGAATTCATTCATTCAGATGTTTAATTTTTTTATGATGCTAAGTCTTTTGTAAAGAATAAACAAGACCCAGATCTACAGATTAGGGTAAAAATGTAAATAATAACCAAAAATAAAAGTGTAAATGAGGTGATGGAAGAAAGACATATGAAAAAAATTATGACAAAAATCATGAAGGGGTTATACTTGCTGCGATATTATCTCAAAAGATGGGTTCCAGTTAAATGAGAGGAGACTCAAAACTCTATAATTCAGCAAGAGGGATTGTGAGGTAGAAGAGGCCTAAAATGAAAATTGGAACCCAGCCAAGTCTCTATATTTGAGTTATGTCTATAAAGATGTGCAAGATATAAAAGAAATTAACAATTATGGAAACTACAATAATGTTGGGCCTAAGTATTTCCAATTGTATTACTAAACCTAAGAGTAGTGTAGAGGAGAATGGTATTAACATTTTTATTTTACAAAGATTATCTAAGTGTAATGGTTTGTGTATGCACTGACGATTACAAAGAGAACGGTGAATAGATTGTCTTCTATTTTAATTAAATCTATCGAAGTGTAACATGCTACAGATAAGTGATGTGTGTTTAGCTCAATGAGTTTGCACAACTGACCACAGCTGCTGGACAAGCAGTGAGGTCGACTTGAAGAGCACGGCTTGAACTTGAACCCAGGAGGCCCTTGGGTTTCTCCTGCCCAAGGGAATCACTGTCCTGACTTTGGGTGGCCATGACTTGAGTCCTGTGGCCCTTGTTTCATCTGGCTGCTCCCCTTCAACACTACCTGTCTCAGCTTTGTTCAGGGCATGTGGCTGTGCGCTTTCAGTGTCTTTACTTCTGGTATCTCGCCATGGGAACACACCGCAACGTACTTTCCCATCCTGAGGTTGGTGGCCTTTGAGGAGTTTCCAGTTTTTGATGAATAGCAATGGCATTACTATGGATACTCTAGTACTTTTTTCTGCTTAAACTCTAAGTGAATTTTGGGTGAGTACGTACTTGGAATGGAATTATGGGATCACACATACATGCATCTTCACGTGTGGTGGATATTGCCAGTTGGTCTTCCAAAGTTTATTTATTTTTTGATCAGGAGCAGAGAAAGAGGCTTCCAGGTGTTCTACACACAGTGGCATTTTTCTATCTCTTCCATCTTAACCATTCTAACTGTTAGTACATGGCGGTGTTGGCTTCAATTTACACATCCTTGACAATATTTTACAATTAATTTCTATAAGTATTGTTGGGTACCTGGTCTAGTGACCCTCTTTGGCTAAGTAACTACTCATATCTTTGGCTTCTTTTTATTTTGAAAATTATTTTTTGTTAACTAGTAAGAGTTTCATTTGCTCATGTCCTCTGCTGGAGACTGTGTGCTGTAGGTATGTGTATATTACATGCATACGTATGTGTATGTGTGTATGCATATACTTCTTCCACTATGCTGTAGTTGGCCCCTTTTTCTTTTCTTTTTTTGTCACTTGTTTAGGATTCTTTGTGCATTTCATATTTACAAAATATGCATTTGCCTAAGTATATGGGGTTATCGTTTTCTTTTATTTTGGTGGCACTGGGGATCAAACCCAGGGCTTCCACATTGAGCTCTATCCCCAGCAGCACTTTGTTCGATGTTTGAATTTTAGACAAGTTCTCACTAAGTCTCTGAGTTGCTCAAGCTAGGCGGGTTATAGGCCTGTGCCACTGGGCCCAGCTGCCTCTTAGCATTTTGTTGTTTTACTTTTTTTTTTTCCTCAAAATTTAGAGCTGTAATCCATCTGTAGTTGATTTTTGTACATGGTATGAGATAGAGCTCAAGATAAAAATTTTCTCATCTGGATATTCAATGAGTCCAGCAATATCTCATTGAAAAGACTGTCCTACTAAGTCCTTTTGGCATATACTAAGTGTCTGTCTTAGTTACATCTTTTGTGGCTGGGACAGATTTATCTCATCTCACAGTTTTAGAGGGTCACAGTCCATTCACAGGTGGGTAGATGAAAAATGGTGGAATCACATGGTAGGGAGAGAGAGAGAGAGAGAGAGAGAGAGAGAGAGAGAGAGAGAGATTTCTCTAGGTCAAGCCCCAAGCATCTGCCGCTTCTAGCCAGGCCCCACCTCACAACAGTACACAGTATCCATAGTACATGAGACTTCTGAGGGCACAGGGCACTCCAGGCCCAAACCGTAACAGTAGGTGACAGAATGTTTGTGTGGGGTTACTTTCATTTTCCCTTCTGTTCCACTGGGCTTCTTGTTCTGTTCTCAAACTAATATCATGATGACCTCTTTATGGTAGCTTTACTAAAAATCTTCATAGCTACGAATCTGAGGCTCTCAGAATTATTTTTTTCTCTTAAAGATTTTCTTACATATATTTTGGCCCTTGGAATTTTCCTAAAACCTTAAAAATCAGCATATTAATTTACACACACACACACACACACACACACACACACACACTCAAATACACACACTGGAATGCATTTTGACCAACATTGCAACCTATTTATAAAGCAATTTGGAAAGACTTATATCTTTATAAATAAAATAATTTATTTATAGATTTTCTTTATTTTCAATGATGTTATAGTTTTCAGTATTGAAGGTGTCTATGTTTTTCTTTATATTTATTTCTAGATATTTTTGTACTTTGAGACTATTACATTAATAACTTTTAATGTTTTGTTTTCTGTTTGGTTGTTGCTAGTGTTTAGGACTAGAATTGACCATTGCAGAGTTTTATTTTTTTATCTATCATCTGGGACATATGTCTCTAGCTCTGGGACCTTTGCTACATCCTTTACTGGTTCAAATTCTCTATAGATTCTTTTGAATTTTCTTTGTACAGAGTGATGTCATCTGTAAATAAGGACAGTCTTTTCCCCTTTTAACGTGTGTCTCTTATTTATTTTTCTCAAGTTATCATATTGGCTAGAACTTCCATAAAATATTGAGCTTAAGTGATAAAACTGTGCATGACTTTTCTCATTTCTGATCCTGAAAAGAAAATTTCTGAGTCTTACCAAGCTTATATTTACTACTATCTATATACGATAAGCATGTAGTATGGTGGTGCAGGTTCCAGCAGCATTTGACTGAAAAGATTCTAGGCATATTTCAAAATTAATAGCGTTCAGTAGTTTAAGGAAGATCTCTTTTATTTGTAGGTTACTAAGGAGTTTTCTTTCGGTAGTGACTGCATTTTGAGTTTCTCTCTTTCTTTCTCCTCCTTTTAATCCAATGGCAACTATTTGTACAATACACTAAAAAGCAAAAAAGTTGTATGTCTGAAGGAAGAAAATAAGATACATGATACATGCATAATAAATATATATGTGAAATAAATAACACTGTTGCTTTTTCATCTCTGAGAATCAGATCTAACACATAGTAGTTGCTCAATAAATGTGCTTTAAGTAAAAGAACATTTTAACTCATTCATGGCTCAAAAGATAAGTTGAGAGAGGCTTTTTACACCTACTACAAACTATAGTCACTTCTCAGAAAAGATAAAAATAAAGAAACAGGCCTGGGTGTACTAAAATATATAAATCAAAATAAAGCTGTATTGATATCAATTTCAGAGAAAGTATAAGATAAAACTATAATAGACTGTAGTGATTTTGATGAAATATCTACTTTCTCACGGAGGTAGGGCAATCCCCAACTTTTATGCCTCCATAACAGCGTCCAAATGTAGAAAGCAATTTTTTAAAATTGTGAAACTAAAGTTACAGTGAGATATTTAAAGAAACCATTCAGTCTGACAAATTAAGAGTGCGTAAATAAGGATATAGGAAAACTGATTGTGCGATTTATCTTTGCTATTAGAAAATTAATCTTGATTTACTTAACAAATGTACAAAGAATACAAAAATGGTTTTAGTATCTTGAAAGTGGTCGTAGGATGTTTAAGGGCTGTTCCATCAGAGCGGCATTTGCAGGGCTTGGTGGTCGCTTCTGTCAGCAGGAGTGTTTCTGTGAGTGGACGGGCTTTATTTTAGTAGAGTGGAATGCACAGCTGGTTATACTCTTACAGACCGGCAGTGATGAGCAGACAGACATATAAACACACAAACAGACAAACAAACAAAAACCCAAGTGAAAAGCAAAGGAAAGTCTTACAAAAGGTAGAACGGAAGAGAGCGGAGGTGTGGGAGTGTGTGGAATCAGGAGACAGGAATGCCCACGAGGAGGCGCAGACAGACCCGACTGTGCAGCGGGAGGTTAGTGAGGAGATGAAGGCGAGATGGTCTGAGAACATCTTGCCTCTCACTCAGACCCGGGGCCAGAGGCAGGCGTGGGCCACTGGTCTACAACAGGCATATCATGCCCTGTAAGGTTACCAGCTGGCACCATGAACCCTTCCCTACTTGTGTGTACTGAGCTCAGCTGGGGTTGCTAGAATTTACACGAATGTAAATAGAAAGCATTATCTGGGAAATGCTAAGTCTTTCCCTTTGAACAAAGTGGGTACTGAGTGTCTTCCCTACTCTTCCCACCGCCATGACTTACCATCTTTGCAGAACCCACTTTGCTTATTTCAAAGCCTGGCACTCAAATTTCCCCAGCGTTTTCTGCCTCTCAAAGAATTCCACCAGATCTTTACTCAGGAATGAGGCAAGGGAGGGTTCGCCTCCTGAATTGGCTGCAGAAAGCTCGCTCACCTACCTGACCCTTTTCCTATGGGAGTAGACAACCAAGGTTCACCAGGGCTGTGTGTGTGTGGCGAATAAAGACCAACATAAAAGTAGAATAAAACATACATTCTTGGAGCATGTTCAGTGACATTCAGAGAGATGTTACATTCAAAGAACAAGAGTAGCTTAGGGAGAAGGAATGCTCAGAAAACAAGAAACATCTGAGAGGTGAAAGACAATATCCCCCAAATAAAAGGAAAAATCGCAAGTCTGGAAAGGAGAGAGCTGAAAAAGAAGAGATAAAAGAAAGAAAGGATTAACCCAAGAGACATCTAATCACTACTATTGGGAGTATAAGCAGCAAAAGAGTGGATTCGGAGACAGAGAAAATATGGCCAGGAAACCGAAAAAACCTCCCCCAGAGGACGGTAGCCTTCATACTGAAACAGCTCCCTGAGTTCTCAGAACAGTAATGAGAAAGTCTTCACATCTGGATTTATCAGAGAGGCTCCAGAGCCCCGGGGATGAGGTGCACAGACCAGGGCCCGGAACACAGCAAGTGCTGAGGAAGGGTTTGTTAATATCATTATCATAAAAAATTAAAGAGAGAGAGAAGTCACCCCAATGGAAAAAGAAGCAGACTGCTGTTTGAGCTTTCTTAAAGAATGCTTGGAGTTTCAAAGATAATGCTTTCAACATTTGAAGGAGGGGAAAAAAAATCAACCTAAAATCCCATACATTTAAATCATCACTCAAAAGGGAAGGATGGTATAAAGGCAAAGTGTCTGAAAGCTTCTTATCTGCTGAGAGTTCTTGGAAAAAAATCAGCTTTATTAAAATAAAATTTACATACAAAGTTTCCATATTTAATGTTATAATTCAATGAGCTTTGGCATATAGGGATCACGCTACAGCACAGTTTCTGCATTCCAGAAAGCTTTCTCATGCCATGTGCCATCATGTCTCTGCCTTCTACCTTTTAGTTCCCATTCTTTTCCAGGTTTTAATGTACATGGAATTGTGTCACAGCCAGGATCTCATGCCTTCTTTCCCTTGGCATAATGCTCCCGGACTTCATCCCTGTTGCTTAGCAGGTAGCTCATTCCTTTTTTATTGTTGTGTAGTGTTCTACTGTAAGAAAACAGACAATATGTTTTTCCACTCAGAGGAACATTCAGGTTATTCATAGTTTTGGGATATTATAAATAAAATTAGTTCTGAACATCTATATGCTAGTCATTGTTGAATGAAGGTTTCATTTCTTGTAACGCCACCAGTAGAAAGGCTGTGTCACATGCTGTGTATTATAAGAAACTGTCACTTCTCTTCCCTTGAAGTGTCTATGCAATTTCAGACCTCCATTAGTGATTTATGGGGATTTCTGTTGATTCTTGTTTTTGACAAGCCTTGGCTTTTTTAAAAAAACCATCTTAATAGATATGTAATAACATCTCACTGTGGTTTTCATTTGCATTTCCCGGGCTGGGAGCATAGCTCAGTGGTTAAAGTGTTTGCCTAGGTTAGCAAGGCTCTGGGCTGGATTTCCCATACCACATAAAGATTAGCTGGGCATGGTGGTGCACACCTGTAATCCTAGCACTTGGGAGGCCGAGGCAGGAGGATTGCCCCGAGTTAAAGGCCAGCCTGAGTTACATAGTGAGCTCAGGATCAGCTTGGATTACAAAACAAAACTCTGCCTCAAAAAAAAATCCATTTGCATTTCCCAAGTGAATAATGACGTGGAACATTTTGTCACATATTTTATTTACCATCTGTAGATCTTCCTTTGTGAAATGGTTACTTAAAATCTTCGATGTTTTTCATTCTTTGAACACATTGTAAAGATTCTTTCTATCTTCCATTATCAGATGCTATTTTGCTAAATTTTCCTTCCAATCTTGCCTTGGCCCTTCCATTTTAACAATATTTTTTTGAAATATAAAAATTTAAAGAAAGATGGTGTATTTTTTTCCTTTCGAGATCTTTCTGTGCATCCAAGAAATCTTCATCCACTTGAAGATCACAAGAACTTTCTTTTTGTGTTTTATTCTAAAGTAAGTAAAATTAGAACTTTAGGTAAATAATTCGTTTTGAGTTTTTGTTGTATCTGATTTGAGGTCAAAGAGACATATTTTTCTCATGCATGTGTTCAATTTTCTCAGCACATTTGTTGCCAGATTGTTCTTTCTCCATTGGATTCTCTTTGTATCTGTGTCAAAAATTAAGTGACCAGGCTGGTGCGGGTGTAAGCTTCCTTCCATTTGGTTGGGAAGTAAGTTTATCCTCTAACCAACACGTATTGCCCTAACTGCTACAGCTGTATAGTAGGCCTGGAAATTAGGTAATATGAGGTACTTAACTTTTTCTTCTTCAAAATTGTTTTACTTAATCTAGGTTATTGCATTTCCATATAAATTAAAATAACACACACACACACACACACACACACACACACACACACACACACACGGCTGACCAGTTTCTCCAGAATTGCTCTGTGAAGTTTCATTAGCATTGCATGAATCTATAAATTGTTTGGAAAGAATTGAGATTATTTTAACAAATTGATGCAGTGGGAGTCTTTGATGCACAGATAGGGAATTTTCTCCATTTATTTTGGATTTTCTTTATTTTCATGAAGCAGTGTTTTCTAGTTTTTGTTTTACAGGGCTTAGATGTATCCTATTAGGTTCATTCTTGATTTTTCATACTTTTTGATGCTATTGCACTTGGTGGTCTAAATTTTCAATTTCTAATCATTTATTTTAAGCATAAATTCCAATTGAATTTCAATATCTCTTGACTTTGCTGAATTCACCCATCAAGTTGAGTATTTGTGTTCTTGTAGGTTTTTTAGAATTTTCTATATATACAATCTTAATTTAGAATAGATAGGTTTTTTTTTCTTTTCTAACAAGTAGGACTTTTTTCTTTCTGTTCTGAGACTAGGACCAGTGTGCAGTAAATGTAGTGATATTTGATGCCCTTGCCTTTTAGTGCATTTTAGCATAAAAGTTCAGTATTTCACATTAAGTGTTTTATCATAAGAAAATTAAGAAATTAAAAAAATTTCAATCTTCTGTCACTTGCTGAGAGATTTTCATTATTGGTGCTACTTCTACCATTTTTTTTTTTTGAGACAGGGTCTCGCTCTGTGGTCCAGGCTGGTCCTGAATTCACTTCAGAGCCTAGGCTGGCCTTGGACTCATGGCAATCCTCCTGTCTCAGCCTCCCGAGTGCTGGGATTACAGGCGTGCGCCACCACGCCCAGCTTATGTGGTGCTGGGGAATCGAACTCGGGTACTTAGCACTTGCCCAAGTGCTTTAACCGCTGAGCCATTCCTCCAGCCCCTTACTATACCATTTTTTAAGCCATGAATAAATGGTTAATGGGAATTCACATAATTTTTTTGTTACTTATTGATAACAAAATGAATTCTGTTATTCACTGAATTAAATTGATTGAGGTTTAAACATGAACTGATCTTGCATCTTTAGAATGAACCTCAATTGACCATAAGAGAAGAGGTTAAAAGTGATTTGTATGAGCACCAATTTCCCAAGTTGTATGTAGTCAACCTGTAAATGAATGCATAGTGCATTCAAATTCAAACATAAAAATAAAGAGAAAAAAATGAAAAAAAACCTAACCAATCTCCTTGCACCTTTAGGATGAAATCTGGTTTATCATGATGTCTACCTATCTACTGACCCAGAGAGGAAAATTGACCTAGTTTTCTTTTTTTCCATATTATTGTAATATTTAGACACATCCTCACTCTAAAATTATATCTGGATACCTTCTCTGGGAACGTAAAGAACTGAGTCAAGAAGGGGAAGTCACACATGTAGGGAAGAGGAAGGTGCTGGCTTGGATTGAGGTCCTGGTGGGACAGCCATGCAGTAGTCCAGGTTGGCAAGTGGTTCATTATAGAAGAAAGAGCCAGAAAGATCCGGAACCGGAATACTAGGATATCATAAGAATAGTATCAATAGTTTTCTGAAAATAAGCATGATAATAGCAACATTGCCAAAAAAGAAAAACACCAATGCAGTAGACAACCCTGGGAAAAAAGACTAAAATAAAACAGCCAATACAAAATATTGCAGGAACGTCATAAATTCAACATGAAGCTGTACTACTTAAAAAAGAAAAGTCCTAAGTAAATGAGATTCCACTATAGGGCTAGGAATGCTGGTCTCTATATGAACCAGGAGGGAAGATTAAGAAGTAAAAAATGATTAATCTGTGATATCTAATATAGACATGAAAATGGTAAAGGTGAACATAAAGATAAAATTATCCATAGCCTATGACTTTGGTGTTCTGAGGAAGAGGTAGAATCCTAACATGTTTTGGTGGCCAGCACTGAGAAGCAGTGATGATACTGATTAAGGGGTTTAAGGTTTTAGAGAAACTCTAACCACAAAGTACAGGAGAATTGATTGATTCCAGGATTAAAATCAACACGAAAATGTCAACTACGTTGAGAATGTAAGAGCTACAAAATGGCTGACTGATAGTTGTAATGGCGGCCATGTGTGTTTGTGTGGTGGGGAGGAGGAAGGAGAAAGAGTGTGGGGGCAGACATCTTGACTTTACAAAGTAGAGAATCAAGGGACACTGTTGCTTACTGTTGAAATAGGTATGGAAGTTGTAGCATGTTCTTTAAATTTCTACAGGGAGCCAGCAGGAAAAAGAAAACCAAAACTCAATTATAATCTAATGACCCAAGGTGGAGAGGACACTAGGGAAGCAGAGGGTATATGTGTTGACTATATTTTAAAGTTTTATGTAGCGTCACTCAGCAGGTCAGCTGCAGCCGAAATAGAAGTTCTGTCACAGAACAGATCGTGAAGTCACTTAGCGGGCTAAGGTCAAGAAAGCGAGAGGAACATGGAACCACAGCTGGATATCAAGTACAGAAGTTGCAAAGTAGATAAGAGAAATGGCAGAAACCTGAGTCATCGGGAGGATGAGTGTGGAAGGTGCGGGGGAAAAGGAAAGCCTTCATGGCAACGAGAGACGAAAGGACAGATTGAGAAGGCCCACAGAGAGCATCTTCACCATAGCAACATGCGAGCATCTGACCTGGAGACACGACTCACGGAAACCAAAATAACAGGCCTGGATACGGTAAGAATAATCCCGGAGAGGAGGGAGAGTTCACTTCACAAAGATGACTGGGTTTTTTGGGTTCCAGTGAGCATGCGAGGGATAAAAAGGGGTGGGGCTGGAAAAATGAGTGAAAACCTCAGGAGACTCATCTGACCCCTTAGGCCTGAGATGCAAGTTAAAGAAGAAAACCAGTGATTTGTCCTTGGTTGGAATTTCTCAGCAACATAAGATCTTAGAATGTCTGTGAAAACGGGTCAAGAATTTTTATGGGAAAACATGTGACCTTAGAATACTATATCTAGTCTGGTTCTTTTGTTAAAAAATCTGTAAGAACAAGTCTCAAAATAGGAGAGGATGCAGATGACACGTCGGCCATTTGCCTTTTATGTTCCGCCAACCCGAAGACCCACGCGAGGGGTATAGAGAAGTGGTGGCTATATTCTGAAAGGACTGATCGTAGCGCTAACCCCCAAGCAGCTTCCAAATATCCTTTTCCTGGGGAGACAAGGTGCACAATGTAGAGATAATTATAATGTTAATAAGGCAAAGAATATCAAAGTATACAGACTTGGAGAAGAGTCTGTGACGAAGACAGAGCCAGAGAGTGTGAGAGTATGTTGAGTCTTAATCTTTAATACAAAAATGTCCAAAGGATGCATTTTGAGACCACAGTGCGGAGCCAAGAATACCGACACAGAAAGCTAAACATCGCACGGCTTCTTTTAGATAAGAAACCCAATGGAGAGATAATTAAAAAAGCAGCATAACAGAGAGATGGTAGAAAATAGGGAGATGGACATTGTGGAGCTGGGAAGGGACCTGGGAATAGGGTGAGATATGAGACAGAAAGGAAAAATGAAGATGAGCTAAGATGTTTTATGTATATACAACAATTCCTCAACAGAATGTGATCATTTTGTATTACAAACCTATACTAACAAAAAGAAAAAAAAAATCCTTCCAACCTCGAAGTGTTCAAAAATTTTGCTTCATGTAAGTATAGGTTTAAGGATTTTATTTAAAGTTAAAGCATAGCCACCACTAGAATTATAATCTAACTGTACCACATCCAAATTACCAGATGGGGAAATAATGAAACAGACCATACATATATAGCAAAAATCCCCTCAAAGAAATAAAAAGTGGAAAGAAATATTAAAAAGAGAAAGCATAAAATCAGTACGGCAGAGTGAGTGTAAATATATCTGTCTTAGCTAAACATACTCAATTTAATGGTTAAATATTCTCATAGTTGTCCAAAACCCACAAGCTGTTTTCATTTGTTGTATTAAAGACAGATGCTCAACTCGAAATGACCTAGTCCAGAGGTGAAGATGTGGAAATAGTATAAAAAGTGGAAGGAAAAATAAAGTAGGGAGCATCATGATGTTATCTAAATAAGTTGCATTAAATACTGATTGGTAATGGACTATGCAGACTCTGTCTCATGCAGTGTGGTTGAAATATAATAGTTCAGTCACTGTGGCACACGGCTTGGTGGTTCCTTGAAAAGTTAAACATAGACTTACCATATGAACTAGTAATTTTACTCCAAAATATATATGCAAGGAAATCAAAAACATATGTTCACACAAAAATGTGAACACAAAAGTTTGTAGAAGTATTATTGTCAATAGGACCAAAGTGTAAGTAAGTCAAATGCTGATCTTTTGGTGAACAAATAAAATATGGTATATCCATATGATGGAATATTATTCAGCTATGAAAAAGAACGAAGTAAATGTGGATGCTGAAACATGGATGAACCCTTAAAATGTTTTACAAGGTAAAGGAATAGAGCCAGGATTCAGCAAGGTAGAGGCAGGAGGATTTTAAGTTGGGTTCTGGCCTGGGCAAGTTATTGACTTAGCAAAATCCTTTTTCAAAATGAAACGATAAAAATCCAAAAGGGCTAGAGTTATAGATCAATGTGAAAGTCCTGAGTTCAATCTCTATGACGGACAAAACAAAAACAAATGAAACCCCACAAAGGTGGCATGTTATATGATTCCCTTTATGTGAGATGCCAATCTATAGCATGGGCAAAACCATACAGAAAGAGGATATATCAGTGAATTGGGGCAAGAAAGTGGGATGTACTATTTACTGTTAGCAGGTATTAGATTTCTTTTGGAGTGATCAAAATAAAACATTGAACATACTAATGCTATGATCTGTATGCCTCAGAGGGGTGAGTTATATAATAACTGAATTTCACCTCAATGAAAAGAATTCTCAAAGAGCAGAAATTTTGGGACCTGTGTTAAAAAAAAAACACATTTAGGTTTCCTATCTGTGTGACCCAGAGAGAGTTACTGAGGACCTCTGAGCCTCAGTATCTCTCTCCGTAGCAGGAATGATAAGATCTACCACACAGGACGCTGTCTCCATTGATATTTTTTTAATTGTTGGGACAGAATAACTGACATCCACAACTTAAAGGAAGAAAGATTTATTTCAGCTCACAGTTTCAGAAAGTCTCAGTTCTCTTATGGGCAGCTGGTGGTAATAGAAACGCATGGTGGAGCCAGAGCCACGATCAGGGCAGGGGGTGGGCCAGGGCTGGAGACAGATTCTCACAGCATGGCAAAACAGAGCCAAGTCTAGGATGAAGGGCAGACTATCATGTACTCCTTCAGGTCAAGTTCCCTTCAGCCAGGTCCCACCTCCCAACAGTACACAGTGTCTATAGGTACATGAGGCCTTTGGGGGACCTGACACAAAAAGTTGATTAAAAAGTGTTGTGTTTAATCCAGTCGAAGAGAAAAAGACATTTTGATGAGGTTTGATGAAGAAGACACTAGACAAACAACAGAAGATTAAAAGAAAATAAAGATCTAAGTTAAAATGCGAAAGGATAAGCAACTTGGAGAAAGCCTACTTCAAGAGGGACACAATATGATATTAATAAAACGGGTAGAAATAAAAAACACAACAGGAAAATGGGAAGGTAGGCCAGACCATTCTGTGAATTCTGATATAAGAAATCTTGAGGACACAAACAACTGTATACTTTTATACAGAAATATGAGGATTAATCCTCATGAAAGAAAGAAAATTTAAATAGACCATCACGGTACAAATCAAAAGAAATTCTTGAAGAATGTCTCTCACATTGTTGTAGGCCTGAGAAGTTGTTTTAAGCCTTCCTGGAACTTCCAAGAAATCAAGAGTATTCTCATAGTATAAGGGTAGCAAGCATATATTTCAAAAATAATAGTTGGCATGGGGCTTGATGGGAGCATTATCAAAACATTTATAACAAGGTGAGTAAGAGATCGCTGGTATCTTTTATCACTATCATTTGACTTTTTTTCTCCTCCTGTACTAAGGATTGAATTCAGAGACTTTGTACTGAGCTATTTTTTTTTCAGCTCATTTTCAATTTTCTTCTTTATTTTGAAACAGGATCTCACTAAGTTCCTAAATTTCCCAGGTTGGCTTCAAACTTGCAGTCCTCCTGCCTCAGCCTCTCTGAGTGTTAGGAATTACAGGTGTGTACCAATACTCCGGACACTGTTATTTAACATTTAACAAAATTTAGAAGGTGCCTCCTAATTTTTTTTCAGTAACACATGTGTAGTAGAAACATCCTTCTGTGGCATGACTAACAAATATGTCTACCTCCAATGGCAGCAATGAGAAAGATGCCAGAATAAATCTCTGAAATTAGTAACAAAATAGATGCTCAATTATATTTAACCTGATTCAGGAATTATGAGAGAATGTCATTAGATAGGAGAGTGACAAGAAACTAAATGAATAATAGCATTACGGATCTGAAAAACTGAAGCAAATATAAAACTATGGGCATCAGAAGTTGATTGGAAAATGTCTGTTGGGTACATACTTGTTGCACTGTTCTGGAGATGTAGGAAAGAGCAGGAGACGGTCCCTGCTTTTGTAGAGCGTGTGTTCATTCAGCTGAGGAGATGGGAACACATAGAGAAGTCAACAAGGGGATGATATGAAGTCACAAAAGCCACAAAGAAAAAGCAACAGAACATAAAAAAATGGTGGAGGGGACAGATGGCAGGAAGCTGGAGGCAGACCTCTGGAAACAAGGAAGGGGAAAAGTGGGAGGTGGAGGAAAGGGAGAAGGGGTGATGGGGTCGAAACTGAGATATGTTAAATGCATTACCAGCTTCCCGTCACGCACCATTAGCACGCACGAACACAATGCAACACAATGCAAAACCAACCCACCCACCCACCCACCAACCAACAGAAATGGAGTCAAGGAAGGAAAGGAAAGCTCACCAAACCTAACAAGATGCCAGTCAAAACCTTAATTTCAAAATAATGGCAAAGTGTATCTGGTGGGAAGAAAATAAAAGTGGAAGGATGGAAGAAAAGCTTTGAACCGAAGCTAATAGGGCGAGAAGGGAAAACACCTAAATGTATTAGGTGAAGGTAGTTGAGGAAGGGCTTGGCTCAGCAACAGGTATCAAAATGGCGTCGTCCTTTCTCCTCAAGGACAAGGTGAGATCTATGGTGCTGGACAGGAGCTCCAATTTTCTAACAAGCTGAGTACATATTTTCCCTGAAGCAGGCATCACGTATTCTACGTCATCTCAGCAGACCTAAAAAAATGTTAGCGGGTCATGGGTTAGTGACTTGAGCCCTTGCCTAGCACGCAGGAAACCTTGACTTGGGTCTCCAGCACGACAAAATGAATGAAAATTAATCTATAAGAAAACATTTTGTTTATTCACACATTTTAAGTTGCATCAAAAATTTCATGTTTTTCAAGTACTGCACTTTAATGCACTTGTTGATGAAATCCTTGAATGAACCTCAGAAAACCCTCCTAATTGAATATAATTTTTTATTACCTACTTTGCTCCAAATGACACCGTAAAGGTTTTTGAAAAGAACACTTTCTCAGAAAAACACGCAATTCTCATGAAAATTATTATTTATTGTTTAGATGCAAAATTGATGACATGCTTTAAAATACATGATGCAGGTATTATAAAACTGAGTAAAAATTGTAAAGAAATAACTGCTGAGGAAATTGTCAGGATTCTTCTAAAAACAGGTATGCTGGGCCCCATTTGTGTTGATGTAGATTAACAAATAGAAATTTTGAGAAACTGCTGGAGTTTGAGGGCTTCTTTGACTGCAAGAGTTGAGCAGCAATTGCACATTTATTGTGTAATTGTGTGTTGTAATGCAGCACATTTCACTTAAAATTATCAAGTAAATAAAAAATCACAAAAGATTCAAAATAAACAATGACACAATAATCTTCTGATATAAGTGTTTTTAAACTAAATAAGTAAAAGACAATAATAAGACTTGGCAAAGGACATAAACAAATGGATTGAATTCCCTCCTCTCTCTCTCTCTCTCTCTCTCTCTCTCTCTCTCTCTCTCTCTCTCTCTCTCTCTCTGTGTGTGTGTGTATGTGTGTGTGTGATAATACTGGAGGCCAAGCCCAAAGACTTCACACTCAGCTACACCTCCAGCCTATTTTTGTTTTCGATTTTGAGGCAGGATCTAACTTGGTCATTAAGTTGCCCAGGCAGGACTAGAGCTTGCCATCCTCCTGCCTCAGCCTCCCAGAGTGCTAGGACTATAGGCCTGAGTTGTCAGTCTGGTCTCTCTCTCTTTTTTCCTTTGGTTAATTAAATGTTTAAAAGCACAAAGCTGAAATTTTTGGCCGGTGCTCTGTTTATATACTGCATTTTTTTAGACTTCTCATTGATGGATAAGAAAAGAAAACACTGTCATTTGTTGCAATACCGTCATAATCTGCCATATAAAAACTGATTTCATGGTGTCATTTGCAGCAAAGAAATTTTAATTTTTTATGTGGTTGAAATTATTATTTCATGATCAGCTAAATTTTAAACATATACATTTTCTATGATGAATTTACTTACAAAATACATTCATTACTTTTATCTGTAAAAGTAAATAATTAATATGGAGTATTGTGAGGCAATCTTGAAGTTTTAAAACTTTCCTTTTTATTTTTTAAATAAATAAGGGTCACAGTCCCGATAGACAGTGTAGGGAATAGTGAAAGAAGTCACTGAAAAATAAAACTCATAGGATGTCATCAAAGCTGAAATCAGATAAAAATCATAGTCTATGTACTTTCATTATGGATTCTAAAAGTATAAATCTAAAGGAACTAAGTATTAAATACAAGATATAAGAAGAGACACCACAAATCAACAGTATGAGACAAAGCGAAAGGAAATAATAAATATCAAAATCTTAATATATATGATTTAATAGGTAAAATCAATATTTAATATATATTGAATTTGAAACATTTAATTTATGATATATGTACATATATTTGCATAACATTGCATATTTTATATAATCGTCACAGACTTAGGAAAAATTGAGATTATAGACAATTCAATGTTTCCATATTCTTTTTCTTTTATTTAAGACATTAAGGTGAAATAATCATTTTCAAGAGCAAAAATTAGCAGGTTTCAGGAATAATAAATAAGTTTAAGTGCTCCTTTACACCTCTAAGTAATTTTTCACATATTTTGCAAGAAAATGAAGAAAAACCTCCTCCTCAAAGAGTTCTCAGAGTGCAATTTTAATTTTTGAAATATTAGGTGCAAAATAAATATCAAATATGTATGTATATTAATTGGTTAGTTTTTAAGAAAAGAAATTACATTACATAAAACAATCCATTGACTACAGAACTCTTGAACAAATAAATAACTTAGAACTGGTTCCAGTTATCAACAGTTTACTTCCAATGAAAAAGCAAACATAAGATGCTTTTGTGAGAAACATAGTTTAAAAAATCTAAACAGTTTTGGAGCACAGTTACCCCTGAAACCACTACTGCATTCCTTTTATGATGTGGTAACTCTAATGCTGCAGCTGGACCTAGATAGTTCAAAAGAAGGAAATTCATTTTTTAATGAAATATGAAAATATTGAAGATTGAAAAATGCCATTCTCCAAGTTTGTCCATTCAATAATTCAAGGATGATGTAATATTAGGAAATGTATTAATAATAGACTAACATGTATTAGTGCGTCAGGACAGGCCATTTTTACTCACCTTGTGTCGCAATGTTTGCTACCAAAATTCCAGTGCGATTGGCAAGACACAAAATACAAAATCCAGTAACTACATTAGGGTGATAGAAACTAGGTCTTCTTTATTAACAAAGGAACTCTAACTCTTAAATCAACACGCAATGGTGCTGTGGAGTGAAAAAGAGGCGTTTCTATCTCTATAAGGATCCCCACAATCACTAGTACATATTTAACACAGTTTAAAAAAAATATTGACACATACTCCTTGTCCATATTTATTGGATTCAGTGAGACTCCTTGTCCATATTTATTGGATTCAGTGAGGTATTTCCTTGTACACATAGAGAGCACAAGGATCATGATGTCATGCTGTCCCCTTACCTTTTCTGGTTTTTAGTCATTACAATTCTCACCTCAGGTGGCCTTTTTTAACTTCCACATTTGGAAGAGAGAAGACGCGATACTTAGGTTACTTAACAGAATGTCCTCCAGTCCCACCCATTCTGCTGCAAATGAGAGGATTTCATTCTTTATGGTTGAATAATATTCCATTGTGTCTACCTACCACATGTCCTCTATCCATTTACTGTGCGATGGGCACGGAGGTTGGTTCCATTTCAGCTACTGTGACCACCACCCCAATAAACACGGGCACACAAGTATTTGTTCGATATGCTGATTTCATTTCTCTTGGATATACCCAGAAGTTAGCACAGTTTTAAAATTCTAACTGAGCTTAAAAAGCTCTGAAAGAGCTGACTATTTGAATGTACACATCATAGTTATTGCAACTCACGTACGAGAGAATTGTCTACCTGGTGGACCCAAGGGGAAAAAATCTGAAAAATCGGCCCTGCACGAAGCTAGATCAGAAACCAAAGTGGGATTTGCAATAATAGCAAGAAGTGATACAAGGATTTTAAGAATGCCATTCGAAATAGCACAGAGAATGTTAACCACCTTGCATGAAAGTAATGAGGAATATGAAAAAAATGAATGGAGAAAAGAATGAGAACTATGAAAGGAAAAAAACGTGCCATTTTCTTGAGTTAAAATGTTAAAAAAATATAAAGTCGTCTCTATAGTGTGTAGAAGAATAACAGGACCCAAATTGAAAATTCCCGTGGGACTTTGGAGTGGATTTACAAATTTATTCTGAAATGTCTCTGGTACGTTGGAATTACCACAGATATTCTGGAAAAATATCCAAAAAAAAAAAAAGACTTGCATTCCTGGGTTAAGCAACATGCAGAAGTATACATGTAGCTCTGTGTATATTTAAGCAGTCTGGCTTAATTGCAGAAGCAGGCAGATAAATCAATGGAACAGAACAAGTAGAGCTGGAACAGGCACACGTAAATATGAATTTCATATAAGATGAATGTGGCATTTCAAATCACTAGGGAGAAGATGAAGAATTCCATAAGTCAAATTGGGTCAATTTGCTGACCATGCAGGGACGAAAAACATGGACCTTTACGGCACAGCACGCGCTAACAAATTTTCCCTTGATAAAATATTTAAATGTGAAAGTTGAATCCATGGAAAGATTTTAAGAAACATACGTGAATATTTATCCAAGGCCAGGGTGTGCAAGGTCTTTCTGGGAGTATATGTAAAGGGATAACTTAGAAATTAAAGGATTATTAGATTTGGCTATGCCTAGTAATAATAAAAAGGCCAGCTTAAAAGTCATTTCATGATCATAAGTGGACATAAATATTGGACCCAAAGTGGACAGGAAAGAATGAGTACTTAGGAACCCATAATTAAGTGCCAAGCAGGAAACAATCAGGAAATAGGTAAGAATTTTTGTAACGTAGAATCACAGTGCGTGATGGTAGAAAAAGAAGTGTAACCTCTCTATAAATTAAGTAGTTCTGATGAGAGGAATAGTATATTCAATGTATTCACATAAATGCTGGGAACGTAGGAAGTTCTAGGTAAGTGTTAATCCCTGCTAATGAGTTGACGACAACATAGCCTTCACATGATAACCATATGTAGAACAGTGATACAGAGATTATTGGGTAGGCGGAAGAATAAATTGGTGTATTGCTGAAGTGAGATTTTTACAAAGCATGACTGAAAGTATTTAAGAACACAAATTTCTCTTGATAGGCTTTTCTTCCTATATTTATTCTAATGAAATCTAATAAACAGCTCTCTCAGGATTATTTCCAGGATGTTCATTACAGCATTAATTACAACAGTTACCGTCAAATTGGGTCCACCCGAAGCCTGGTTGAGGTACAGCACATCCACAGGGCAGAAATTTATGTGAAACAATGATGTCGCAGCAAACAATTTCCTGGCAAAGAAGTCAGTCCCAGTATGCCAAATGAAACGCATACTGTTGTTTTAAAAAATGTACGTATCTGCATGCGAGAAAAGTGCAAATGAATTTAATATCATCAGTGTTTGCTTCCGTGCAGGGGATCATGGATGATTCTAGTTTCTCTGGGTTTGTAGGTACGCAAGCAGATTAATATTTTTCAACCTGTTCTGCAAAACGTGATAGTGATTAAATAAGCAGAAAGATTAAAACTCCCTCGGTCAGTATTCTTTTTCAGGTTTCAGGAGAAGAGTCGTGGGATTTGGAAGCTGAGATTCGGGGCCAGGCCTTGGGATCTGCCTCCTCACCTCCTCACTCCGACAGCCTTTAATTAACAGAGGTGATTGAGAACAGCTCACCAGGCGGAGTGGCAGGAGGCGTGCGGCCGGCAGGTGCTGAAGGGCTCGGAAGCTTAATCAATCTGGGGCACATGACGGGCTTCGTGGCGGAGGAGCCCGATGCATCCCTGTTCATTGACATTGTGTCAATAGGAGCCGCGGTGTTTAGCTGTCCAACCACAAGGCTTGAGCGGCAGCGCCCTAAATGCTTAGCCGATGGGTCAGGGTTGACGCCTGCCAATCGCCATCCCCGTAGGTCCAACTCTCGGGGGAGCATCTGCCCGGAGCCGGCCTTGGGGTTGAAATTTTGTGCCACCCTCCAGGTATCTCAACAGCAGGTACGTGGGGCCGCTTATCTAGGAGGATGATGAAATCCTGAACTAGTTTGGGGGAACTGGCTTCTGGGTTTGCCTGTGTTGAATGTCACAGTGAGTGAAACCATGAGGTGTCCCGATCCCTTGTGTTTCCTCCCCTCTTAGCTGAGCCAACAAATAGCCGGGCACGGTGGCACATGGACTCTGGGAGGCTGAGGAAGGAGGATGGCCACGTTTGAACCCTGGGCAAGGTATGAGTCGGCCAGAGCCTCTATTAAAAATGTAAAAAAAGGGATGGGGTGCAGCTGAGTTCCGAGGTTCAATCCTCTGCGCCAGAAAAGTGAAGCTCAGCAAAATGAGCAAAAATCAGAGTGACAGGTACGTTTCCGGGTCTGCGCTCAGCGGGGCGCACAGAGTTCTTGAGCGCTGACTCTGTCCTAGCCGGTGCCCATTGCTTCCCTGTAAAGGCTGTCGAGTGTCTTTTATTAAATGCGTTGTGCAGTCATGCGCAATCTCTCTCTCTCTCTCTCTCTCTCTCTCTTCCTTCCTTCCTTCCTTCCTTCCTTCCTTCCTTCCTTCCTTCCTTCCATGGATGGTACTAGAACCCAGGACCTGGCACATACTAAGCACACACGCTACTGCTGAGCTGCGCAGCCAGCCCTAATTTCGATTAGCTTCTTTAACACCCTCGATTCTTCCCCCGGGAAGCCTGTCCTTGTTTACCAGGGTTTGGTTAGGTCTCCTTGCCACGTGTAGTTGTGCCCCACCGTGCACTAAACCTCCAGGTTTGTCTCTGCAATCTCCCACTGAGGTAAGTGTTTCTCTTAGTCCACTCTCCTCCTCGGATGGCCTGTCTGTCTTGGTCAGACCCTAGCATGGCGGATGGCTTGTTGCAGGCACTCAGCATACTAAACAAACAACTGAACGAACAATTGAACTAAAAACGAGGAAGACTCAGTCCCTCCGCGCTGGAAGCTGGCACGGGAATTGAGCTTGTGATTGTGTGCTCGGGGATGGTCTTGAGTAGTTTTACGGGGAAGGAACACCGGTAGGAGAGAGGAGGGGATTGGCTCAGTCTGTGTCACGTGACTTAAGGTGGATTTTTTTTTTTTTTTTTTTTTTTGGAGAGGAATTTAACGAGTGAGTCCCAAAGCATGGCTAGAAAACGTCTGTTAGCGCGGGCCAGGGTGAAAGGTCGGGGAAGCGAAACCCGCACCTAGCAGGCGTGAGCTCTGAAGTACGTGGCTGCCTCTTGGGACTGAGCTGCAAGGGCAGAGCTCCTACTGTGTGTGTGCCTGCCCTCAGCACCTCGGAGCCTTGGGGCTCCCGGCCCCGAGCCTGCAAACCTGTCCCCACGGTGCGCGGGCGGCCTCTTTCACGGACTCCTGACAGTCGGCCTGAAGACGCAGCTGAACTTGGGCAGTGGGAGCGGGAGGGGCCCGCCTTGCCCACCCGCAGCACCATATGCCCACGCCTCGGTCTATTCCAGTCATGTCCCTGGGCTGCCCAGCTGTCACTGCTATAATTACGCAGCACAGCAGCGGAAGTGTGTGGTTGTGGGGACCCTCCGGTCTCCTTAGAACTTTACTACTGTTGTTATGGCTTATCAGGACACAGCCTGCCTTCTGTTGGTCTCTTGAAAACGGCTGTAATTCCCATCCATCACGGGGGCAAGCCAGCTGCTGCAGGGGCAGCTGTCAGGGAGAGGGCTCTGCACGCTCGACACGCTGGCCTTGACCTTGGGGAGGTGGCAGGTCCAAGCCAAGTGCCTTTCTTGGGACGGCATTTGGAACATCTCTTAACCAGGCAGGGACTGTTTCCTGTTCTGTTCTTTTCGCCACCCCGTGGCCCTGACCTGCTCGTCTTTGGCCCTGTACCTACAATAGACCACAACTTCCCGAGTGCAGGGACATTGGACAGGCCACCTTCTGCTATGAAAAACTTTATTTCAGATTTTAAAATAATACTTTTTTACTCCATTGTAAAATACATCCGATCATTGCAGTAGAAATGAGGGGTAGCACATATGGATAATATTTTAGGCAGTATATTTGTAAGTTTACGAGAATATATTATTACTGAAAACAGCACCATGAGTTAGATATAGGTTTTCCATTCGGAAGGTAAGGAACCCTGGCCAGAAAAGTTTTATTAGTTCTCCAGTAGCTATCCCATAGGGGCTCTGGAATTCCAACCTGGACCAGTCATCTGTCAGGTGCCATGTATTTAGGAACCATTTAAAATACAGAAAAAGAGAAAAAGAATTGGGATAACTTTGACTTCCAAATACAACTCATGATGGTCTTGATTTATTTCTAATCATAGTTTGTCTAACCATTGTTTTTCTATAATTATGATTAGATAGTATGATCAATTTTGTATTATGCTTTTAAAATTAGTATCATCACATAAACGTTTTCTGTCTTGTTGGTTTATTGTCCTTGATTGTCCCCTTTTGGTGCTGGTTGGGTTGCCTCCAAGTTTTTCTTAGCCAAACGAACAAAGTAGCGCGACGGGGCGTGTGCGCACGCATGTGTGATACTGCAGGATGGGCCTTTGTTTAAGTGAAACATGCAGTATCTAACTTCATCTTGGAATAACCCTGTGAGATAAAGAAACAATTTCCTCATATTATAGACAGAGAAACTAAGATTATGTAATTAAACATTCAGTTAAGCAGCTGGCAAAGGGAATCATCATGATTCAAACGTTTTTGCTAAATTCATACTTCCAATTTTTAAGTCTATATGTTAAGTATTTTTTTTTTTTTTTACTTATTTATTGTGGAGCTGGGAGTGGAATTCAGGGCCTTCATATTGAGCTTCATTCCCAACCCGTTTTACAATTTATTTATTTATTTATTTAATTTTGAGGCAGGGTCTCACTGCGCCTCTAAGTTGCCTAGACTGGGCTTGAATTTGTGATCCTCCTGCTTCAGGCTCCCAGAGTGCTGGGATGACAGGCATGCCCAGTGTATGGTTTTAGTTTTAGCTTTCGGGAGGTATTCAGGTAGGGAGAAGTTTTGGAACAAGGGGGTAAACAATTTTTAAGACGAGGGAGAGAATGTATTTTTGACTCCTGTCATGTTTTTTTCCCTGCCAGCATTGAATCTCCTTACTGCATTATTTGTAGGGTGATTAACAACCCCCAGTTATTAATGGCTTGTGACAATCCAAGTTTACTTCTTGCTCATGCCCCGGGGCAGCCCTGTGTCACTGGGCCGGGCTCCAGGTGTCCTCACTCTGGGACCACTGGTTGAGCAGACTCCATCTGGAATGCTGCTTGGTCACTTGCAAATGGAAAGAAAGCTCTGGGTGTCCTTAACTGGCTGCTAAACTCTCTAGCCCAGAAGTCATAAATATCACTCCTGCTTGTCAGTCATTGGCTGAAACTAGTCACATGGCTCTACCCGCCCACACAGAGACAGGAAGTGGAATCCTGCATGCGCCCTAAGAGAGAGAGCTAGAAATCACTGGTGGAGGCCCCAGTAACTAATGCAGTCATAAAACTTCCTCCTTTGATAGCTGAAAATAGTAACACACTGTTGCTTTCATTGACATTATTTTTCTTGGTAAGTCTTAGTATTTCTTCATATTTTCTTGGCCGGCTGTTCCTCCTCTTGTAATTTGTTTGTCCTGTTCTTAGACCATTTATCTGTGATATCTTAATGCTTTTCACAAATGGTTTCCTGATGTGGTGATGTCCCTAAATAGGCCTTTGATGAGCAAAAACACATGGCATTTCAAAACCCAGTTTCCTTCAGATACATTTCAAACTTAGATATGTAAATTGCTTTATTAATTTTCTTCTCCTTCCCCAAAGAAGTGACCCAGAATTTATTCAAACTTTGGGTTGAGTTAATTTATGTTAAGTTCTGCTTTTCAGCTAATCAGTACAAACTGAAGACATTTCCTCTGTATGCAAATGGTTTTGGCAGCTGAGTTTCAAAACTTAGTGTCTCCCCTGGCTCCTTCCTTCCCTTGGCCGCACACATCCCACAAGTCATCCAGGCTTCAGTGTCTGATCTACAGCCATATTGTTCCTTAGTTTTTTTATTTTTATTTTTGGACTATCAAGGATTGAACCTAGAGCCTTCACACAGAACTTGCATTACCAGCCCCCTTTAAAAATCTCCTTTATTTATTTATCTATTTGCCATTTTGAGACAAGTCTTGCTAAATCGCTAAGTTGCCCAGGCTGGTCTCAGACTTGCAATCTTCCTTGGCAGAAATTGAGAGAAGTAGCCTCTTCAAGGTCATATCCCCAGTGACTTAAACCTCTAAATCTCCCACTGGGCTCTACCTCCTTTCTAAAACCTTCATTACTTCCTAATCACACCACATTGAGCACCAAACTCCTAACACATGGGGCCTTGGGAGACACTTAAGGTCAAACTATAGCAATGACACTTATGCAAACTAATATTTGAGGTAATTCGCATATTTAGGAGTGGGAGCTCCTGGGCCATTACTTAAAGGTTGAAGCCAATATTTTCTGGCTTTTTCCCCCAGAGGACTTTTTCACGTTGATGTTCTTTCTCTCTAAATGCTTATTGCAGAGTTGCTTTTTGGAGAAAGAAAGCATTCTTCTTCAAGTAGGCTGGCTTGCTTGATTCGAGATGCAGGTGGAAGCAGAAATGTGCTTTAAAAACAGCATTTAAAACTTTGGTTTGTCAAATGTCAAAATATTCAACATCCTTCATTTAAGGGAGGAAAGATTTATATAACTCACAGTTTCAGGAGGTCTCACACAGTCCATTCATAGGCCGGCAGCAACAGTGTAAGCCCACGGCAGAGGCTGGCGAGCTGCTCCCTAGCTGCTCACAGCATGGCAGACAGAAGCCAAAGAGAAGCAGGAGCCAGCAGATGTCGGAAGATAGGCAAGGATAAAGCCATCCCAGGAAGAAGATGTAATGATGTTTATTCCTCCTTCCTTTTTTAGTTCAAGTTAAAGATCCAGGATGGTGGCTCCTCCTTCCTCCTAGCCGCTAGTCACCAACACACACCTGACAGCTCTGCCCTGGGCAACCTTCAGTCTCAACAAGTTGACACAATCCCTCCAGATGAAGCCCCAAGCATCCACCCCTTCCAGCCAGGCCCCACCTCCCAATAACACAGTTCCACAGTCATCCCACTACACTCAAATACATGGGACTTTGGGAGGAACACTTCAAATCCACACCATGGGAGAAACCCTTGAATGGGTCTGGTTATCTTCCACAGATACCAGAGGCATCCTTTATACTGATGTGGAAAATACACCATCAGAACATTACTGTTTTTGTAAATATCATTACCTGCAATTCCTTCCAACCAACAGACACATACCAGATGCTTAGAATCAGTGAATTCGAGTTCATCTTCCCCTTTCCCAATGGGAAGCAATGCTGTTTCATAAACAGTAAGGGATATGGGTGAGATGCATTCTTGTCTGCGTTTTGATGCCTACCCCTTCGAGCTCTTCACCAAACAACCCAGCTGAGGCTATTCCTGATGAAGTTAGAAAGGGAGGCAAGGGAACCATACTCCTCCACCCTTGGAGGCATGTGCCTTCGGCATCTGGGCAAAAATCATGGAGCTTGGATACTGAAGAGATTTGGTCAAAGAGACCAGACCAGTAGGTTTGGTAATGATTTTTTTCCCCACTATTTCTGACGCCATCTCAGGCAAGCCAAATCAACTTGCTTCTGACAAAGACCCTAAAAGATGGAGAATGTAGTACTTATTCTAAGTGAGGTTAAAATGCACAGACGATGGTGATAGAAAGGATTAAAAATTCAGAAAGATGGGCATGCTGAATGCATGTACCATCTAAGATAAATTACAAGGAAAATTAACCCTCCAGAAGATAATGTTTCACAGAAAGATCAAAAGATTACATAGTTCACCAAGGCCACCAAGAGTGTACTGGTGGCAAGAGGCCTAGCATTGCCAAGTGTATTAGTTACTTTTTCATCACTGTGACTCGATACCCAACATCCAGAACTTAGGGAGGAAAGATTTATCGTAGCTTACAGTTTCAGAAGGTCTCAATCCATTCACAGGTGGGTGTCAGGAAAATGGTGGAAGTACATGGCAGGGCTACAGTAGGGCCAGGGCCAGAGCCAGAGCTCCAGAGGCAGAGATCCTAACAATATGTTGGTATAGAGAGGGACTGGGAGGAAGGGTGGAACCAGTACATGCCTCTCCAGGTCAAGCCCCAAGCATTCACCCCCTTCTAGCCAAGTCCCACCTTCCAACCCTACATAGTATCCATAGGACCGTGTGGGGCTTTTGGAGGGCACTCGAGATCCAAACCATGACACGAAGTTTGGTGGTGGCCAAAGTTAACCTTCCAATAACCTTGGCCTCAGCTGCCGTGGAAGATGTGGCATCTTTGCTAGAGCAGATTAGCGTGGTCTCAAGTTCATGGTATGCAGCACTGATTTGGTAAATGTATTCTTCCCCATACACCAGGAATGATCGGAAATAACTTTCGTGTCCACATAGAACACAGAGCCTGTTGCATCAGTAAAGAAAAATTTTTAGGGGTTCAGTCTGGAGAACGTCATGCTCTTCTATCTAAAGTAAGGGGATAATTTAACTATAATATCTTGGATCTTCCATTACAAGAAAGGGAGCCAAGTCTTTGGTAAACTCCTTGGGTTTTGGAGGCAGCAAAATCTATGCTTTCACACAGTATTCATATACAAGATGACTTGAAGGGCTGTCAGATCTAACTGGGGGACAGAATGTGAAAGAACCCTGAAATAAGTGCTAATGTGGGAGGACCGCTGCTGCTTGGCTTGTAAAACCCACCAGCTCCAGTGGTAATAGGTGTACATTCCAGTGCTTGGGAAACATGCCATGTAGAATTTATGGCAAGTTCCAGTGAGAGATCACCGCCGTATGCTAGGGTTCAAGGCCATGCTGTCTTCTGGGTAGAAGACGCTGGTGTATGGGAGCTCCATAGGTGATCCTGATATCAGGCCAGGTCTGGGGTTGACCAGAGCAGCCTGTTAAGCTTTGGGTCCAAATTTACAAGCAAGACGCCGCCCAGGCTCCCTTCCACGTGGCAGAGAGCTCCAGGCATACGGCTCATGCTTCCCAGGCCCGAGCCAAAGAACAGAGGATCGGAAGAGCAGAGCGTGGGTCCTCAAGGACAAATGGGGGCCATCCAAAGCCAGGGCAGTGGCTATTTGGTGGGAGACACATGTATCCCAGGGCCATGGGGGCCATGATGCCACCCGGAATCTCACCTAGGAAGGATTTTCAGCTCACCTGGCTTTCTGAGCTTCCTGAAGCAACCTCTCCCCCACCTCCCCAAGGCAGGTAAGAGTGCAGGACAAGCCCAGCGTGTGCCCTCGGGGCAGAGAGGCTGGGCTTGAACAGCTCAGCTCACTGATTATCCGTTCTGTTAACACTTTCTGTTTTGCCAAGTCCCTTGTCTCTCAGCCACCTCACTGTCCCTCCAAAGAGAGAGGAGCTCTTTGGGGATAACGCCATATTGA
This sequence comes from Ctenodactylus gundi, assembly GCA_004027205.1. NCBI lineage: Eukaryota > Metazoa > Chordata > Mammalia > Rodentia > Ctenodactylidae > Ctenodactylus > Ctenodactylus gundi. The sequence goes on from PVKB01000433.1 coordinate 122,711, forward strand.
GATCACTTAGCAAGAAGACAAGAACGTGGACCAGAAAGGGGCCTACCGATCAAGGAAGTAGGGATTCTGTCCTGAGGAACCAGGGTTAAAGAAGACAGCAGCCAGGTCATCATGGCAGCCGGGTAAAACTGAGCCAGGCACGGTGTGGGTGCAGGCCTCTAATCCCAGTACTATGAGAGGCTGAGGCAAGAGGAACCCCTCACTGGACAATTTAAAAGATGTAACAAGCATCTGCTTCCAAAATTTTTTTTTTTTTTTTAATGAGCTGGGGAGGTAGCTTAGTGTGAAGGCTCGGGGCTAATTCCCCAGTAGCAGAAATTAAAAATGAATAAATAAACAAGAAACTGGATGAGCTGATAAAACAGAGGAGAGAGGGAAAATAAAAGAGAAGGAAGGGCTAGGCCAGGAGAATGACCCTGGGGGGTGTGGCGGGGAGGGAAGGCCGTGAAGGCAGCCCGTACCATGCCGGGGACCTGGCTGTCATATTCTGGCCAGATGACAACAAGATCCTGAATGGGTGGAGACCAGAAACCTTGCTCATTGTCTCTGGGGTCCCACTTCACACTTCTGCTCTCCATCCCTTATAAGAAGTACATCCTCGCAGTGGACCAGCTGGACTATGCCGGGACTTTATTCACGAGCATCCTGAAGGTTCTGAGTTTGAATAATTGATTACACTCTGCAAGGCAGCGCTATGGCTTTGGCCTATGAGAAATTCACTCAAGACCGGATCTACTCCGCTCGGCTTAACATTCACCCACCTCAGGAAAATCTGTTCTTTTAATTAGCGTGGTGCGTGACTATCGCTGGTGTATGGGTGCAGTTAATAACAGAGCCGGTTCAGACTACTGGGCGAGAGACTCCTAGAAGGGACTTAAAATATGGAATGTCGCTGCTAAAGACCTTCCTGGATCTTGGCTGTGGGAGGACGGAGATTGGGCCGTGCTCACCATGTGTGGTGATGCATAAATATTAGCCTTAAATAACTGTGAATACCTTGTTTCCTAAAAAGATTAGTGGCTCTTCCCTGTGTGATAAATTGTGTGAGTTACAGTGCAGACCTGTCTTCTCACTGCATTATCCCACAGCCTTTTAAATAACCGAGTCCAAATTATACTCGGCAAGCTGTGGGGGATGCTTGGGTAAGCTGGAGACAGAGGACTGAATTTTGGGTTCATCTTTCTTCTGTTTCAGCTTTATTTTTCTCTCTCAGACGTGTATTTTACTTTCCCCTTCATCTTTTCCTCTGATTTATTTTCATCCTGTTTCTGTTATTTCTCCTTTCCATTTCCTTCCAAATCCAGGACTTCCCCATCTGTATATCCTTGGAATCACAATAGCTGACTTTTCTGAGTTGTGCCGAAACTTAGTCAAGTCCTAAGGTCTTTCCTTCTAATATTTAATTTTCTTCTGAAGGCAGTCTTGAAAGAGGCAGGGACTCTGGCTGTACCCATTCTAGGGATGAGTTTGCTGTGGCACAGATTGGTTAAGCTACTTACTCAAGGCCGCAGAGCTGTTGAGAAGGGGGAGCCAGGACTTGTATCATGAACTTGTGCCCCCAACAGCATGGTGGTGGTGAGTCACTTCCTGTTTGTTGTTGTTTGTCAAGCCATGTCCTAGGGGAGTGTGGTGGTTTGGATCTGGAGCATCCCCCAAAAGCCTCATGTTCCGGTGGGTAATGTGTAGATTTGGGAGGTGGGGCCTGGCTGGAAGCAGCGAAAACTTGGGGCTTGACCTGGAGGGGTGTGGGCTGGTTCTGCCCTTCCTCCCACAGTCTGTCTGTTCCTCCATGCTGTAAGCATCTCTGTCTCCCAGGCAGTTATAACTCGAGGTGCAGTCCCACCATGGGATTCCACCATTTTCCAGCTGCCCACTCATGAAGAGACTATGACCTTCTGAAACTGTAAGCTACCGTAAATCTTCCCTCCCTAAGTTGTGGAGGTCAGGTATTGCATCACAGTGAGAAAAAGTAACTAAGACAGGGAGGGAATAACACTGAAGGCACGTTTTGAGGATACACTGAAATACCCAGAACCTGAAGATTAAGTAGCGAGGTAAGAAGTGCTCTCAGCAGCTCCAGGTCATGGACATGGAAGGGCCACCACAGAGGGAGCTTGGGCGTCATCTCACGGTCTACCAAGGACATTGTCCTCTAGGAGGTCTTATGGGTCCTTCATTCTCTCCCTCTGTGCTAACTGAGTTTTAGGAAATTCTTATATCAGAATTAACGTAAGTCTCAGAAGACAAAAGTGACACTGTGCTTGGTCTTTGGGAATCTCTTCATGGAAGCCAGGCCTGGTGGTATAAGCCTGCAACCCCAGAACTCTGGGAAGCTGAGGCAGGAGATTTGCAAGTTTGAGGCTAACCTGGGCAACTCAATGAGACCTTGTTTCAAATCAAAACTGAAAACTGGGTGGGGGGGAGGTGTAGCTTACTGCCAAGGTCCTGAATTCCATCCCCACTTTAAGGATATAATTTAATGAGCTTTACAAATATGCATACCCATGTAGTCAACCTCGGCATTCAGGTCCTCCCTGCCACTCTACAGATCACCTTCCAACTGCTTTCTAACTCACTCCCTGCACTCCTTAGTAAGGAAGCCACCATCATTGACCTTTGACTCTTATAGTATTTTATAAAGGTGTTAGCCAGGTGAATTTTTTGGTCTAATGCAATAGTTTCTCCCATGTTGTTGCATGTGTTGATAGGGTTTTTGCTTGTTTTTAAAATTTATTTATGAATAGCATCTCACTGAATTGCTGTAGAACAATTTGTTTACTTACTGACTGGTGGACACTGGGTTGTTTCCAGTGTTTGGTTATTATGGAGATAATGCTGCTGTAGATATTTGAGTACAAATCTTTCTTTAAAGATGACTCTCTCTGTCTCACTCTCTCTTTGTGTGTCTGTCTTGAAAATAGCCGGAAGTAAAAACCTTTTGGGCCAAATGACAAGTGTTTATTTGACTTTATAATATTTTTTCAATGTGGTTGTCTCATTTAATATTCCACTAGCAAAGTGTATGAGTTTTGTCACTCCACACCTTTGCGTACATTTGGGGCTACCAGTCCTCTCCACCTGAGCTGCTGTCCTAGGTGTGAAATGGTATCCCACAGTGATTTTTAATTTGCAGAGTCCCGTTGACTGATGATGTTGAACATCCGTCATACACATATTTTCTACCGATACATCTTTTTGTGCTTTGCGTGTGTATGTTTGTCGTGCCCACTTAAATCTTTTGCCCACTTTGTACCTTGAGTTGTCTGATTTTTATGTTATTTATTTGTGAGGCTCCTTTACGGATTATGAAATCAGGTCTTGTGTTTGACACCTGCACCATCGTACTTGCTCCCAGGTTCTGCCTTGCATTTTGCTATTGTAATTGTTATTATTTTGGGGGGCCGTGGAGAACTTTGCTTTCTGGTTTTATAAGAGTTGTTCCTATAACATAACAGTCGAAAACCTCAGGACCTTGGAGGGATTTCTGGAGTGGTTTTCATTGGAATTGAAGCCTGATGCCAAATTGACTCAAAAGTGACCACAGCCGGCCAGGACAGGGTGATGACTTATCAGAACAGGGACACTAGCCCCTTGCAGGGTCCTAGGTATAATCTGAGAGCGTGGAGAATAGAGTGGTATCTTTCTAAGAGAACCAGTTTACTCAGTGAGCTGGTGAGGGGTAGGTGAGTACTCAACATCTAATCGCAGTGGAGTCTTACTGTTTCCAGCCAAGGGAAGGCCCGGGAGGTATGTGTTTCCAAGCCTTTCTGATGTTTGAGAGCTAGGTGGTTTGCAAACACTTCATGAAGTCCTCCCAATAGGAAATGGGCTGAGACTGTGACCTGGAGGGAGTTCCCCAGAATCCCAGTAAGTGGCAAGCCACGGGGCTGGGACTGAGTTAGCAGCTGCAACTCAGTATGTTCTATAATTCTGCCCAGTCTCCTTCCACCCCCACCCATGCTCAGGGCCCTTCATGGGCTCAGTGTAGCTGTCCTGAGCAATTAGGTCCTCCTCCCCCTGGACTATTTTTATATAAATAATTGATGTAATTCTACTATCTCATCCTTGACCTCCAAGCTCCAGGTTCCTGATCTCTTATAGCCAAGCCTTGGACAGCTACTTTCCAGATCCCTTGATAGTCTCACCACCCCTCCCTGGTCCAGTTCTGGTTTCTCGCCTGAGGCTCTCAGACAGGAGCGTGACATACTAAGATATGTACTGTGACACTGTGTCTACACAGGGCAATCACGTGGGTTTACACTGTGGGGTGGTTGTGAGGTCCCAGGAGGGGACCCAGTCTGTTGTTCTTGGGATTGAACCGAAGACCTTTGTACCTAGCTACATCCCTGGACTAGTTTAGCTTTTGTTTTTCATGCTGGGTCATACAAAGTTGTCCAACCTAGGCTCAACCTGTGATCGTTTTGCCTCAGCCTCCCAGAATGCTGGGCCTCAGCCTCATTCTTGCTTTCTAAGCTAGGAACCAAATCACTTCACCTACCTGTAGTTGGTAAATACACCTGTTCCTGGGAGCACGGAGAACCAGAGGCATCAGGCTGAGCACTGGGCCCACCCAAGATATACGCTGTCCACAACCATTCTCCACCGCAGCTTCTACTTTAGTGGATATCTCAGGAGATGTAAAGCAAAACAAAACAAAAACCCAGACGTGACACAATTGCAACAAATATCAGTTGTATATATTTCTCTAATGGGACTACAACTTGGACAAACAAGGGAGGTGCCAGAGAAATCCGACATTTGTGTGGGAACAAAGTTAGAGGATCCTCTGGGGTGAGAGCAGGGCATGTCAGGCATAAGGAGCTCCCACGGGGACAGAGGTGCTGAAAACATCATTGAATCTGGATGCTGAGCTGGAGTCGCCAGGGAGGAGCTGATGTGTAACTGCTCCGGGACTGTATGGAGAAGAAAGAAGGGACAGAACGTGAAGGAGCCCTGGGAGCTTTGGAATTTCCCTATTTATATCTCCCTTTTTGAATGGAGGAGGAACAAATGAAGAGGGGAGACAGAGAAGCCTGGACAGCAGGAGGAAAGGCAGGAGGAGACATCGTCACAACAGCAGGAGGTGTACATGCCCGAGGGCAAGGGCTCACCCAAGAACTGCTCACCGGGGTGTGTATCCGGAGGGCGGGAACTGCCTTCCCCGAGCTCTCCTTGGGACAGTCCCCCCCAACCCCCACTCCATTCCCTGCCTTCTGTCCCCGCATGACCCGCTCTTGGACACACGCCTTCTGGGAAATGGAGGTGGGATTCCAGAAAGCTTATTTGTTTTTAACCTCAGAGGAAGAAGCAACCAAACAAACTTCCACAGCCCTGGTAGGTCACTTCTGACCTGAGTTCTGAGGAGCGAGAGTTGGAGCTGCTGTCCCTCAAACTGTCGCTCCCCCTCAGCTTTGCTAGCGCGACTTTCACCCTTTCTGGTTCTTTCCTGAGTCTCTTCATTAAGAACTTTATTGCTGAGAGGCAGGTGTTCGATTTTTGTGATTTGGAAACTCTCCTTTTTGTCTTTGTATGCACAAGTTTCCCAAAAGTGACTCTGTAGAGTCGGCCTGCCACGTTAGTGAGCAATGCGTAAGGAGCTCCTCCCGGTCAGGTAAAAGGAAAGAGCTAAGCCCGGCATGATGGCCCACACCTGTAGGGGGCTGAGGTAGGACCACCACAAGCTCCAGACCGCACCAGGCAAGTTGTCGACTTAGGGATAGCCCAAATGAAAATTGAATTAAAAGGGGCTGAGGTGGTAGCTCACTGTGAGGGCCATGACATTGATCTCCCGTACCACATGAAGAAGAGAAAAAAGAAAAAGAAGGAGGAGAAGGTGGTGGCAGCTCACCACATACTCAATCCAGTCATTTATACTGTCCCCAGAATCATGAGGAAATCCCTGTGAGACCCAGTGCCCCGACCAACTGATGAAAAATGTTAATATAATATCATCACAAAAAGTCCCCCTATTCCTCCACACCTAGTACCGAGCCAGACCCCTAGACTGTGATTTTTTTCCCCTTATCCTGTGTTCCATACTCAGATCCTGACTGTCTGGACTTAGGAATCAGTGCTTTAACCTTGAAAGATGAAAGTATTTTAATGCAATCAGTAAATTCTGTTATTAAACGTTACCGCAGCTAAATTCAATAAGAATAACTAGTATTTTGAAATTCTGAACATCTTATAATTAGACCAGCCTTTTAAAAAAATACTCCAAGTTAAGGCACATTAGAATGTATTCCACAACATGGAGACAGCCTGACAAAGAAACATTATTCTTAGATTTACAATTAATTACCCTTATGTCTATACCTTGCATTCAATTTGCATATCTTAAAAGTGCTGTAAATTTCACAGGACTCCTTGTTATTTAAGATTGTTCCGCTTAGTAAAAGTTTCTTCAGTGATAACTTTCTCTTGATTATGGAGTTGTGAGGTCAGTAAATCTGGCTCTACTGCGCTCTCGAACGTTATAATTTTTCTTTGTGTGTGTGTGTGTGTTTTTCATTATTTGGCGCCTTGTTCCTTCTGCCCTCTCATTTATTATTCGCCAAAGAGCCCGCAGATAGAGAAGCCGGCTACAAGACTAAGTGAGTGGTCAGAGACTGAGATGCTATCTCCTCCCCACTACGCGTTGGTACCGGGTGTCTGACACGTCCTATACATCTTTCTGGTGCCAACCTCATTAAACAAACACGACTTGATGTATAGCTCTCAAGAAATGAAATCCTATGCCATAGAGTTGTCCTTTCCCTCTTGGTATGTTCTACCCTTTCCCATTTTCCCCCAACTCTCTTTTCCCCTTTTTTCTCAGCTCCTCACTTTCTAAATGGGCTGGGTCGTCGTGATGTCCTATTCCCATCTCGTAGGGTCATGGCTGATTTCATAACCTTTTGTTTAGCCAAGGTTTTATAGTCACTGTGAGTATTCTGTTTTTAAAAGATCACACTGGATTCCCTAGATGGTTCCCAAGGAGTCGTGAGCACCTTGTGAAATACTATGTATCTTGTAGAATGCTGCTAAGTGTGTTTATCTTATAAAATCCACCTGTTGTCAAGTAGACACCATGACGTTTTGGACTTTTAGATCACTGTGTTTAATGGTACTCTATGAAGAGCTGGGATGGCCTCAGAGGACAGGGATGTAGACACTTTTCCCGTGATGTTTTATGTATCCATTCGAGTCTGCCACCCTTTCAAAGACTAAAGGAAAAATGTTTCAACAGAGAGCAATGTATAATTTCATAAGACCAAGAAAGTCAGTAACGCAATTAGAAATGGTGTTACCGTGGGATGAAATTTTTGAATAGCTATGTGGTATTTTTTTTGAAGTGTATTTTATCATAATAATTTTCTCAACCTAGGGTTTTTTTTCACTGTGAAACTGAATTAATGATAATACAGATGACTATATGGAGCTAGAAAGTATAGATTTTTTCTTAGGAGGGTTTGGTTCTGCAAATGATGGCCTCGTGTCTGATGGCCTAATTCTAGTGCTTTTCAAGAAATGAAGAGGGAGGAAAAAGACTCCTTCTCCTTTTAATTTTATTTTAAGCACAATCAGGTAATTTCTCGTGGCTTTCTCTTCTTGCTTATTAATTGGTGGTTTATTAAAGCAATTTTTAAAAAGTTAATATCATTGTCATTTCTCTACTACTCTTCCCAGAGACACATGTGCTAAAAAAAAAGGATGCTAGGGAAAGAAAAAAAGGCAGTTGCCCAGGAAGGGCTGGACCTGGCCTGTGCGCACCAGACGTGGGGTGTGGCAGGGGGGACTGGGATACCCTGGACTCTACTTTACCCAACTCAGTGTGAGACTGGCTGAGAAATAGGACCTCCACTTCTCTCCCAGGCAGCGCTTCTCTTTCCTCCTTGCCTCAGTCTCTTTCTTCTGGGAGGTGGCTGAACTGAAGATTTTTTTAAACAAATACATTGATTTCTGATAGTGACATTCTTTCTGACGATTCAATATGTAAGACAGTCCTCATGACTTTAGAAAGCCTCTCTGTCCTGGCTTTTGATGGGCCGTGTGTCGCTAAATGCAAAAGTGCCTCTCTCTCCTTTGATTAGCATATACTATGTCTATGAAATCATTTCTTTAAAAAGCCTTTCAAAAAATTCAAATAACCCTTTCTTAAAGAATTCAAAGCCATCCCTTAGACGAGCTGTCCTAGAGTACCTTGGCAAAAGTATCCAAGTAGCAAGAGTTTTCCTAGTCTCATGTTCTATATACATCTGTTAAATTACTCTGAGATCTCATTAAATAAAGCTAATGTACTTGTAAAACAGTAGGGAGAGACAGTTTATCATAGTAACTGTTAGAGCCATTCTGGTAGGGAGGGAGCCAAAAAGACTAGGTATATGCTGGTCAGTGTAGATGTTTCTAAGTCATAAATCTTAGCTCTTTCCCGCCTAGTTATTGTGTATTTCTTTAGATGAGAGATTGATTGTAGCAGCTGAAGATAAATTTGCCCAGAGTCTCTTTCTTCGTCTTCTTTCTTCTCCTTTTTCCTTTTTCTTTTTTTATACTCCTGATGTTTCACCAAGGTGATAACACTTTCTCTACCCCTCCCAACCCCCCCTCCCCCGCGCAATCATTTGTTTCAGATTAAAAGCAAGAAATGGCACAAAGAAAGATTGGAAGGTTGGTCCCTGCGGTAGGACGAACAGGAGGGCATGAAGACGTATGATGTCCCATGCGAGAGGAAGACCTCGCTGTGCCCCTCAGGATTTATCCCGGGCTCGCCTGAAGGAGAAATGGAGGCGCTGACGCCGTCAGATACCTGGGAAGACGCAGCCATTTCCTGCCTGCCGAGTTCACAAGCAGATGGCAAAAAAGGGTTTAATTTGAAAACACTGAGACATTGTGTACGCTCAAAACTATGACAATTGCAGTTTTATTGTCTCCACTCAGGGAGATGTGTGCAGGGATCATCTTGTGGCCCGAATGGGGGAGAAAAGGTACTTTTCATGAATATATATAGATGCTGAATTTATAAGGATCGATATAGTCGCCAAATGTTGTACAACATGTCAGGATATCATAAAAGCAGGCAGTTCTACATAAAATACCAGCTTAATCTTGGAGATTTTTAAAGCCTCATTAAAATGTGGATAAAGTCCATATATGGAAAGGCAGCCTTCAAAGGTTGAAGTTATATATCTGTGGGGCAGGAATTGTAACTGCCACTTCTGAATGTCAGTGCCTCGTGGGTGACAGGGGGTGGGGGTCAGGGGCACAGGCTGGGATCTGTTCTTGTCGGGAGGAAGAGCGGGACTGCAACGGTGGGGTCGAGTATCACCTATGTGTTGGAATTCCCCAGCTCTCCCCTTTAGGGCCATAGATTTACGTAGAGAAACCACAGAGGATGTGTCAAGTCCTGTAATCTTTGGCAAGCTGGGACATTCATGGGTTTCATTAGGTTTTCAATCGGATGCCAGTTTTCCCTGGAGCAGAGTTGGCCAGAAAGGATCCTTCCAGGGACTGTGTGTGCATGGGGACATGGAGACTCTTTGATCATTTGGGGGAGAGGGGGTGACAAGGACAGTTGCCACCAACTGTTTAAAGGACTAAAGAAAAATGTTTCAACAGAGAGCAACAAATAATTTCATCAGACCAAGAAAGTCATAACGCAATTAGAAGTAGTGTTACCACGGGATGGAATTTTTGAATTGCTCTGTATATATTTTTTTGCAGTGAATTTTATTACAGTCATTTTCTCAACCTATACTCCATGTTCCTTGGCACCCTAGAGTCGAAATGACTCACCAGAATCTGTTCACGCAGAGGAAACAAGGCTCCGGCTGCTTCTCATCCGACTTACCTCTTGAAGCTCTCTTCAGCTCCTGATGGGTGGTGCCGTGTTTGTTCCCAGGTCATCGTGGGGCAAAGCTGCCACCCTTTGCACCCATGTGGGAGGAGGTCTGGGTGGTTTGGGCTTGTTGATTTTTTTTTTTTTTGAGAAACTTTGAAAGTCAAGCAGCTACTTTTCTCCTGACCTTTCTGCAACACTGGCCCATATTCAGTGCTTGTCAGCAGAGCGAGGTGGCCAGGAGCCATCCGTCACTGCCAGCCGTCCTTCCGTCGTCGGTCCCATCAGCCCCATTACGGGGATCAGGAGAGAGCGTAGCCCCGCGTCGGAAGGATCATTAAACTTGAGGCTCCCAGGTAGGCCAGGTAGGCCAGGTGGCCTGTTGTTATTTATAATAAAGGGAAGTACAGCAGAAGCTCCTGACGGTGGCCCAGGAGGCCGGCAGAGGACGCCTGAGCGGTGTCATCGCTGAAGGACAGTTAAAAGTGGACTCTTCCCCCTCACTGTAAGCAAAGAGGATTTATTGAACATCTGTTCTGTACATGGCTGGGAAGATTGATTAATTTAATTGCTCACACTTTGCTTAAGTAACATTTGAATACTTAATGTCAAGTTTGAAGGATATTCCGGCATTTGCTTGCCCGCACACCTTTTCCTTAAAGTTGCAGAGGGGGTTTTGGAAGTGAATAGAGGAGTGTGGCTTGCAAGAAGCCCCACCTAAATTCTCCTTCTTGGGCGAGAGCCTGCAGGAGTTGCCGATGGGAAACGCTGCCTCTTTTCATAAAAGCAACTAGTTACTTTTCCCATTTTCCCATTGTGATAAATCATTAATGTAATGAGGTTGGGTCTTCTTCACTGAGTGGTGGTAATTTTCCCTCTGGTATCAACTATGGAGATAGTCAAGCACACTATATATTTCTGTACCCTTTAACATAATGCCGTAATCGCATGGAAGTACCAGATGAGTTAAAGCTGTAATAATTTACTGCAGGTTACAACCACACAGTGGAGTTAGAAGGAGCTCCAGAAAGTTCTATAGAAATCCCACTTGGAACGGAGCTCTGCTCGCCGACACTTGCCCTTCCATTCCTGGTGGGTGCTTCCGCACCTTAGGGGGCCATCTTATCCAGTCCCGAGGAAGAGGAGCTCAGAAACCTTGGCCTTTCCTTTAACAAAAACTTTCTTTAGGAAGACCTAGGAATAGCTGCGGATTGCAGACCTTGAAACTGTACCCTGGGGATCCCACATGGAAATCAGTGGGATCTGCGCACACCTAGCCCAGAGCAGGGAAGTTAGCATTGTCACCAAGACGCCCTCTCTCCCCCTCAAAGATCCTACACGTTTAAAATTGAATTCCATTTCTCCCCAAAGAGGAAAACCAGTTGCACCCAGGTTTTCTTGACAATGGGAGCAATGGTGATCGAGGCCTAGCACCATGGCTGGTGTCTGAATTTTGGCTTGAAAGATGACTGAGAATGATTTTTATTTCTCTGTAGAAACCAAATATACCAACTGGGTATAATGTAGTTCCAATAACCTAAGATGCTAAGGTAGATTGCAAGTTTAAGTTCAAGCCCAGCCTGGGTAACTTAGTAACTTAGCAAGAGCCTATCTCAGACCAACGGTGGGGATGTAGCTCATTGTGGAAACCCCGGGTTCAATCTCCAGTGCAGACAGCAATCAAGCATAATTCACTGTTTCATCCTCTTTGGGAAACCTGTTAGTTCTATCCCTCATGTATTCGCACATTCATTTATTCATTCAGCAAACATTCCTTGCGTGTTCTAAAGCAGAAAATCATGCTACTTTATTGGAAGTTTCTCTGCAGATTTGATATCAAGGGAGGCTTGATGTAATGATTGTTATTTTATTATTATTATTGGAACGGGAGAAGATGAAGCAGGGCTGAATATTGAAGAGGAGAGAGGTGTGTATTAAATGCCAACTGAAACACGGCACCCGCCTTGTGCTTTCTGTTGTTGGAGTTTATACAAGTAACATGCTCACCAAACCACTATATCTGAAAAGGCCGGGACCTAGGAGGCTGTGCTACTAATCTAGGGCCTAGACCTAGGTGAAAAAGAAAAGATTTCTTTACCTGAAGGGCTAAGAAGGACTCCGCCAGCAGACGGAGCTGAGGCTGGCACACAGCGTCCCTGACAAGGCACTCGCATGTTGGCAGGTGCTCCGGAAGCCCACATCATTCCCACAAAGGATAATCTTTGGTCCCATCTGACTGAAGTCAGGTGTGGCATGGGCGATGTTTTTGAGGGATGCCCGTCTGTCCCCGACTCTGACCGCACACAACACATCCCACGCCAGCCGAGACTGTCAAGGCCAGAGCCAGGTGCCTGGGCTACGCGTCTCCCTCTCCATCCGTCATACTGCAGGGAGCAGACAATTAATTCTGGAGCAAAATTGAAAGTCAGAGGCAGAGTCTGAAAGAACAGAATGACAATAATAAAGTGCCCCAGCCTCGCATTAATCTCCCTCACTTCAGGCCTGTCACAGCCGGCCTGGCTGTGACTAATGCCAGGCTTTGCATACAGTGGTCACAGACACTAGCAGCATGCTCCCTTTACAGCGCCCGCGATGCGCTTTGTTGGGTTTTTGACTCCTGTGGAATCGCTGAAAAAACATCGCCGCTGGTCATAGGTAAGGGGACAGAGTTCCTCCGTCATGTACCTGTGATGGATGCCTGAACCGGGGAGCCTGCTGCAGGAGTGGTGGAAAGTTTCTCTCCCTCTTTCTTTCTCTGCATTTCCAATCCTTCCCCTTTTTCTACATTTCTATCCTGTCTTTCATTCCTACCATCCTGAACCAATTTTTACCATCTCGCTCACTGTCTTTACCTCTTCCTATTGGTCCTTATATTCCTTTCTGATTTTTTTCTTGTTCTCCTCCTACTCCTCCACCACTTCCTCCTCCTCCTCCTCCTCCTCCTCCTCTTCCATGTGTGTGGGGCATGCATGTGTGCATGTGTATAGGGAAGGTGCTTTATTTTGGAACCAAGCACAGACAGGTAAAAGTTTCTGCTAAGCAGGAGGGGCCCCTTGCCGGGGTTGTCCTCCTTTTTGGTCCCCCCAGTGTCATAGTCACATTCTTACTGCTGGACACTACCTGACACCTGCAACCTAAAGGGGGAGATGTTTATTTTGGCTCACAGTTTTAGAGGTGTGAATGCAAGCATCGTCACCAGCTTCCAGGTGCGAAAGGTAAAGGTGGGCATGGGCATGTTGGAGGAAATTGCTCATCCCAGAGAGAAGAGAGGATACCCTTCCAAGTCATCCAAGGCACATCCTCTGGATAGGAGACGTTTGAGGAGCATTTTAGATATAAATCATAACACCCAGCGAGCTGATGACACCCAGCTTCTGCTTGTGGAAGGCAGGTTGAGGAGTTAGGTCGAGGGTGGTAGGGAGGTTGTTCACAGTGGACTCTACAATCAATAATTGAAACTGGTTCCTATTTCCCTGGGGCTCTAAATACATTCAGATTGGCTTGTTGGCCCATAAGTACAGCAGAACCCCATATGACTGAGTCATTGGAGGGTCCTGATGCCTATCTGGAACCTAGTGAGTTTCACAGTCCCGGCTGGCGAGCTGGGGGAAGGAAGCAGGAGTGGTGATTCATCACGGACAGGCTCAGTGCACACCTGAACAAATTTAACCCACCAGAGTAAAGGAAAAGTGATTTCTCTAATGGTGAATTGTGCCTGATTCAATTGGGTTTTTCTGAGTGAAAGAAAGAGTTGTCCAGGGAGTGGACTTCATGGTAGATTTCAAAAGACTTCTCTCTCAAAGTTGTTAAAAGCCCGAGGCCCCAGGGAGCATTCCCATTAACATATATTTTGTTTTAGGGACAGAAAACGTAAGATGGGGTATAGAGCTTATTTCTTAGGCGTAAATTTACATTTCTCTAAGGAGTGTCCTTCTGGGCTTATGGGAGAGGCTGAAAGGGAAATCCTATGAAAGAGATGGGTGAAACTGTGGGTGTCCAGAAGGAGAACGCCCTGGAGAAGGAGCCCCTCTCCTGTAATCACTAACTTGGTTTCCCTGTGCAGCCATGAAAGGCAACACGTGTCTAAGAGTGGACGACTGTCTTGGTTGCTTTCTTCTCGCTGTAACTCAATACCCGACATCGACAACTTAGGGAGGAGCGATTCACTGTAGCTTACTGTTTCGGAAAGTCTCAGTTCATTCACAGGTGGACGGTTGGAAAATGGTGGAAGCACCCGGGGGGGCCACGGCTACAGCCAGAGCCAGTGCTCTGGAGACAGAGATTCTCACGGCAGCATGGTGGAACAGAGACAAGTCTGGGAGGAAGGGCAGCACCAGCACATGCCCCTCCAGGTCAAACCCTAAGCATCTGCCCCTTCTAGTTAGCCCCGACTTCCCACTAGCACACAGTATCCATAGGAACGTGAGGCTTTGGGGAGACACTACAGATCCAAACCATGAGAAAAACCAAAAGAAAATTTGTGCCACCTCAGTCACATATCAATGTGCCCATCTTCTCAAGGGACTGGCCTCTGTGTGTGAATTTACAACCGGGGGAAGGGGAGGATTCCTTTTGTGTGGAGTCTTTTGTAGGTCAACAACCTGAGGTAGCCCCAGTATCCCCATTATCCCTGACAGTCAACTCTATGGTAGTTCAACTCTCTTGCACTTCAGGGCTGGTCTGCTGCCTTCCAGCCTGGGGGAACACCAATGTGCTGGACACTTTCAAGTGATATTGTTTATGTGTTGCTGTGCTGGGGATTGAAGCAGGGCCTCGCACAAATTAAACAAGTGCTCAAGGCGAGGCGTGCTCCCAGGCCTTGAATTTGTACCCCTGCTGCGTTAGCCTGCCAAGTACCTGGAGTTTGAAATGCGGGTACCATGCCAGGCCCAACTGGATTTGTTTCTATCCCCTCTCCTCCTCCTGATGTGATGCCCCACCAGTCAAATGTCACCTTAGCTGGGACTGATGGGGGAAGCTCTGTCATAGTTGCTATTTGCAGTTCTGCACGTTCATCCGTGCCTCAGGTCTTGGCTTCGATTCAACCTACCTACGTGCACGTATAGATGTAAACAAGAAGACAGCTGTGGCTTCCCTGGGCACCATAGTCATTTCGGTTGAGGGCATAAGGAAATATGTTCCCTTGCTCTTCTTCCTAGTTCCCGCCCTCACCTGGCTTTGCTCCACAGACTCTTCCCCAGGCCTGTTCCTAAAGGACCGATCTCTATGGCCATCATCGTCACTCATTCTGGTGAACGTGCCTAGGCCACGCTTGTCACCATGCATTTGCCCCTCCACCAAAAATACTTTGAAGAAAGGTGGTTCAGAAAAGTAATGGATAAACTGAGTTAAGAGGCTACTGACTCTAGGGTTTCTCATGAAGTTTAATTCGCCAGTGTTGATGTGACTCTCCGGGATGGGCATTTGTGATGCCTTCCCGGAACATCTCAGAATATGGAAGACTTTCTCAGCACCTATGTTTGCTATGTGACTAGGATATCATGTTTAGCTTGGCCTCCAGGCTGAAGGTGTCACTTTGTCTGTGTTCTAGAAAGGAATGCCCAGAAAGAAAAATATAATAATTTAGTTCAAATAGAGTGGAGTAGATGAGACTAGACCAGGACCCAGAAGCCACTCTGGTTCTACCGTCTCTACTTATTCGCTGTGCCACTCTCTGGTGACTGCTCCTCTTCTCTGGGCCTTTTTCCCTCTCTAGATGACAGAGCTAGGTCTGTCAATCCTTCCAAGTGCCTTTCAGCTTACAGTCTGTGATTTCACATCAATCTGTTCTCACAGCCCCTCTTCCGTTCCACCCATTTCCTTACCCCAGGGACTGAGCCAACTTTTTGAATGAGTAAACCCGGCAGACTGGGGCTAGCAAGTGGATGGGAGAGAGAACATTTGTTTACTAGAGCTGAGCGCCCGCTCATGCCAGTATGAGCTCACACCTCTTAGATCCACCAGTCCATTAACATTGCAAAAGACTTTGATGGACTTTGGGGAATTGTACAACATTGATTTTATTGTCATCTTTTTGCAGAAGCAATAAGTAGGCTAACATTTTAGGTGCAGGGTAATTATTCCCGAAAAGCAAGACATCAAAATAAAGTTTAGAGCTACCAGCCCGGCATTTTGACAGGAGCTGTGAGGAGGTCCCAGGGATGTCTCGGAGGTGCTGAAAGGTTAAAGGTCAACATGTAGTGCAGGCAGGAGGGAGATGGAAAGATTGCCTTGCTCAGTGGTCCTGGGGAGTGATACAGCAATCTTGGGCCAGCTCCCACACACTTTACCACAGTTGGGGACATTTAGGGGAAGGAAACCCTTCCTGTCCAGGACTCAATGCGTTGCTTCTATCAATGCCCCAAGTCTCTTAAGGAGAAGTCAGGGCAAGGACTCAGCTACAGGGTTGTGACTCTGGGTCTTGCTTACAGAGAAACAATACGCACGGACAGAAAGTTGATCAACTTTGCAGTCCTCTGCTGGGGAGAGCAGGGGCTGGGAACAGCATGGCCTGGGCATATGGTAGAATCTATGGCTGAGCAAGTGGGGGGACTGAACTCAGTGGATCCTGAGCAGTGGTCTTTTTGGACCTTTATCTTAAGCCAAAATTCAAAGAGATTCTGTAGGCTTTGTTTAAAGGACACAATGGCTTTGCCTTCCAGGACACTACCATGTCAATGCGACTATGGCTTGGGCTTGGTGAGTGGTGGGTGCTGTCTCATGATAGACCGTTGGTGAAGATATCTCCTCTATCTTGGGGGACATCTCTTTGTCCAGACTCTCATCGGCTTTGTCTGATGTCCACCCTTGGCTGCCTCAATTTACCTCTCAAATTTCCTACATCCTAATCTCAGATGTCCCTAGGTAGAGGAGATACGGTCCACTGAATAAACACGAACAGAATCTCCAAACACGGTTCTCCAGTGTGTATGTTCTTGTGCCACCCGGAGCCAAACGAAAGCTTACAGGCAGGCCTCCATATCTGAGGGTCCCACATCTGTGGACTCAACCAACCACAGATGGAAAATATCAGGAAGTAATTGCATCTGTTTGGAACCTATAGAAACTTTTTTTCTCAACGTTGTTCCCTAAACAATACACAGTAAGAGCTACTTACATTTCCATGGCCTTCGGTCTTTCAAGTAATGTAGAACAAAGTTAAAGTTTACAGGATGATTTGTGCTGCCTATGTGCAAATTCTATGCCACTTTATGCAAGGAACTTCAGCAACCTTGAACTTTGTTGTTCTGTCGAGGGTATCCTGGAAACAGTCCTGCCGTAGATACCAAGGGCTAACTGACTGTATTTGTTTTTCCTGGGTACAGTTTGGTTTTCTTTCCCAGGGCACCTCTGTGTCAGCTGCAGATCTATGCAGCACTTGGCCTCCCTCCAGTCCAAGTATAGAGAAGTGTGCGTTTGAAAGGTAGCTGTAGCATCATTTCTGCTTAATTCTCTGCGTAGGGCAGTCGCCCACTTAGTGTCTTATTAAGTGAAACAGCCATTCCGAGAACAAGCTTCTTGACCTGCTCCCTGGGTCCGAGAGAATCAGCTCAGGCTCTTCCTTCTGTTCCCTCTGCCTGATACCTCCAGTGAGCCCAAGGAGAACTGGCTGTGAATCACCTTGTCCTCAAGGAAGACGGAAAAGGGATGCACTTTGCAGGTGTTTATAGACTCTGGTTGGTGAAAGGTTTCCTCCCAGAACAGAAGGGAGTAGGACCTCTGGGCTCACCCACGGTCTTGCTGTAGTCTCAGGGTGGGTTTCTGCCACTCAGAGACGCTCCAGCATCTGAGGACTACCACGCTACACTTGCCTCTGGGCCTTTGCACCTGCTCCTCCCTCCTCTGCCTACAAGATCCTCCTGCTGCATTCGCCCTACCTATTCCTTGCGTTTCGGCTCAGGTAGAGCTTCCTGCAGGAAGCCTTCTTTATCTGCTTCCAGGCTAAGGTACACTCACCGGACTTTGTTCTTACCAAGAACTTGACTCATTGTCTCGGGGGTCCTTGTGCCTCTGCATCCTGTGTTCTGTGATGCCTTGGGTCACCTTGCTTCCTTCTGTGACCCCAGCACCTAGCATAGGTGGTAACCCCTGGTAGGTGTTCTCTGCACACCTGTTGAAGGGGCATCAGTGCTACATATCAACCTAGCTACAGTCAGCTCTCCCCGTTTGTGGGTTCTCCATTAACTGGTTCAGGTACCCATGGGTGGAAAATGCAGTTAGACCTGTGATAGTTGCACCTTTATTGAGCATGTACAGGGTCTTCTTTTCTTTGTTAGTACTTCATAAATACTACAGTACAACTATTGATGTAACATTTCAATGATATTAAATATTATACATTCTCGTAGTTACCTTTTTTGCTGTGATGGAATACCTAATATTCGTGACTTAAGGAAATAATAAGGATTTATTTTAACTAACAGTTTTAGCATAGGTTATCTGCAAATACTATCCATTTTATATAAAAGGGACGTGGCCATCCGCAGACTGTGTTTTCTTTTCTTTCTTTCTTTCTTTTTTTGGTACTTGTTTTGTTTCAGTGCTGGGGATTGAACCCAAGACCTTGTGCCTGCAAGGGAGGTACACTACCACTGAGCTGTAGCCAAGCCTTGACTACAGGTCTCTGAAGGGCCCTAAAACCAGCCCCCTGCCGAGGCAAACTGTGTTTCTTAATATATTCTGAGTATAAAGACAGAACTATGCTGTCAGATGTCCAAAAAACTTTGTGACTTTTCCAGCTCCTTCTTTGGAGATACTCTTAGACAATGTTCTTCATCCCAAGGGATTCTAAGGAAAAGGTACAAATGGAGAGATTTTAAATGTTATCATAAAAATAATAATAGCTCTGGGCCCAGGTATGTACACCTATAATCTCAGCACGCTTGGAGGCTGAGGCAAGAGGATGCCAAGTTTGAGCCCAGCCTGGGAAACATAGCAACTTAGTGAGGCTTCAGAATAACAAATAAGAATATGAAAGGCCTGAGAATGTAGAAAACTAATAATTTTCAATAGTATTGTTTTAATAATATTATTATTTAAAATGTCCACAGGGGTTTTTAAAATTCAGAGTGGCTGTTCTTTAAAGATAGTAAAGTGGGTGACAGGATGCAGTGGGGAACTCCTTTGGCCTGAGCCTCTAATAAGGTTGACCGGATTCACCACACTGCGCTTCTCTGGAGCCCCAGCTGCTCTC
The DNA here is from genome assembly GCA_004027205.1 of Ctenodactylus gundi. Taxonomy (NCBI): domain Eukaryota; kingdom Metazoa; phylum Chordata; class Mammalia; order Rodentia; family Ctenodactylidae; genus Ctenodactylus; species Ctenodactylus gundi. Next base: position 141,718 of record PVKB01000433.1, read on the forward strand.
TGCTGGAATCTTGTGCTCCTCTCCACCCATCCGCAGGATAGCAAAGGGTGTCCCACCCCATGTCACCTTTGGGGTCTGCAAGAATTGTTGCTCGCACCAGCGACATTATCTCATCTCTTCCTTCTAGTGGGCTCCGAGGGGTGGCCTTGGAGCTGACGAGGTGATGCTGAGTCTGAAACGCATGAGACTTCAGGCTGGACCTGGGACAGGCTGCCCCTGAGCGACCAGGTCCTTGTAGTCTCCACGAGGCCAAATAATCGCATGAGATACAATGATTAAGTACTTAATACTTAAGCAATATTTAAATACTTAAGTATTTGTTTCAATTGTGCCAGTTTTTCATTACTTTCATTAATATGTTATGTCATAGTTTTTGTCATTATTACTTCTGCTTTCTACCCTTTTACATGTAAAGAATCCCATGTCAACAAAATGTCACTGAGTGGGCTTCAACCCCTGTTCTGTTGCTTGCTACATGTATGTTAATGGACAATTCATCCCCCAGCCTCAGTTTCCCCATTTGTACATGGAGAAAATATTAACCCTTCCTCCCTTAGGTGGTTGCTAGCATGAAATGGATTCTATTCTGGAATCAAGCACTTGTGTAATTCTGGGTGAGGCTGTGTCCCTCAGCAGGCTGATAGGCACAGGCCTCAGGGGAGCCCTGCTGTCCTTTGTACAGCTTGACCTGGGATCCTGTTTCTGGGACTCCAAGACTGGGATTCTGGTCCTTTTGTGTCTAGTGAACTTCCAGAAAGTCCCTGAGAAAGCAGCGTGCCAGTATATTCTCTGTGTGTGAGCATCCTCCCAGGCCACTGGAAATCAAAATCAGGACACTCAGAATGAGACAATCCAATCATGATTATTCTTTTTTTTTTTTGAAAAACACAAAACAAAACAAAAACCACCACCACCAACAAAAACCCCCACATTACGCGGCTTTTGTGCTACTGCAAACATTGCAACGTTTTTGGCGGGAAGGGGAAGTTATTTTGTGTATGTGTGAACGAGCATTTTGATAGACAGGATAAGTCGCAATCCAATTCTAAACTATAGATTTTCAAGCAGATTGATGCAACAAATTGTTAGCAAATAGCAGTTTGCAATTTGATGCTAATTAGACATAAGGCAAATATGTGCCATGACAAATTAGCAGCGAACCATACTGCAGAGGATTAGCGAGAGCTGGCACAGCTCGCGCCGGCTTCGCACACCTCCCTGTCGCCGTCGCCGGCGTCACCAGCGGGGCCTGAGCCAGCCTTGCCTCTCTGTGAGCCCGGAGCTGAGAGGAGACCAGGGGCCCCTCTGGCGACTCGGAGGGGTGCTCTGCACTTTCCCTGTCCACCTGCGCCTGCGCTGGTCAGCAGACCCCTTCCTGGGAGCTGCAGGAGGTCCTGAGGGGTGTAAGAAACTTCCTTATCGTCTTATACAAATATAAAAGTAATTGTAGATACATTAAGAAATACAGACAAGCAACAATGAACAGAAAGAAAAGACAAAAAAATAAAGTTGATGAAGATAACCATTATTGATGATTTTGCATTCATTTATTGGAAACTTTGTTTTCATAAAGAGCATATATGTAAATAATATCTAATATATATGCATCTTAAGTTATTTGTAAAATGATTATATCTGCACATGTGTAATTATTATTTAAACAAAAGCAGTCATACATATGCTGTCTGTAACTGTCTTCTTTTTCTTTTATATTATTTTTAGTTTTGATTTATAGACAGGATCTCACTAAGTCTCTAAATTGCCCAGGCTGGGCACATTTTATTTATTTATTTTTTTGAGACAAGGTTTCAATCTATGGTCAAGGCTGGTCCTAAACTCCAGTGTGGCTCACGCTGGCCTCAACGACACAGCAATCCTTCTGCCTCAGCCTCCCAAGTGCTGGGATTACAGGTGTGTGACAGTATGTGGTGCTGGGAGATCGGATCCAGGGACTTCCTCTTGCTAGGCAAGCACTCTAATCTCTGAGCTACATCTCCAGCCCTCGACTCAAATCTCTGTTCCCCCTGGGATTCCAGGCCTGCTTTAACCAGCCTGTAGCCTTCTTTTCTCTCTTTATTTTACACTATAAATACGTACCCAAGGTCATAGACCAAGATCTGGTGTGTTCCGCTATTAATCTATCTACTGGTTGAGTCACCTGTCATTGGCTGGCTAAATAGTGCATAGCTTTCTGCAATTGTATGCACTGCAGTATTGGACAGGGGACAACTTGTTTCTGCATCCCTGAGTCTGTCTCTAACTGCTGAGCCCTGGACCAATCCTGGCTATTCTTTCAAACTTCTGCTAATCAGCCATGCCCACAAGAGATACCGTGTTCACATTTGCTTGCCTTTTTTTGTTAATGGGGGTAGTCACTTCTCTGGAAGTTGATGTCACTTCTTACTAGAATCTTTGGGTCTGTTTCAGGTTCTAGGCTCTCTAAGAAGCATTGATAGATACTGAATACACGCTCAGGACCCCTGTTCTAATTTTCTCTGTAATAGAGGCTTGCGTGAGCTGTTCCCATCACAGATTCTCTGGTGATGATTATCGGATGTGGCAACGTGAGATGGGATTGAAACATACAGTGAATGTTGACTTTTAAAAAGTCATTACAGGGAAATGTACATTGCTGCCAACTTCCTTCTAAATAACGGCCCCCCTTACTTTCAACACACTTCCTCCATCATTCTTTCTAAAACAGCCAGAAGTCCTCTTTTAAGTCTTTTCAAGGAGGGACAAAAAAAAAAATTAATACAATGGATGTTGCTGCTGAGTGCCATCCAATGGAAAGGCCAGTTCATAAAATATTGCAGTGTGTCCCCATTCACCTTACTTTCACTGGACGTGGCACTGTGACTTATGGCACGTTTCCAGAGTCCGGTTGGCCATGATGGGTAGATGTTTTGAATCTATTCAGGACATCAAGGCAGCCACAACAGCACAACAAAAAAGGACTTGTAGAAATGCCTCCGATAATGGCAAAAACACTAATTGTGTTCAAAGCAAGTGGGAAATTTTGAGGGGGATTTACTACAATGGGCTTTTTCCTGAGATCATTTAAAAAGTGATTTTTAAAAATTTATTGTATTTTTGGGTCACATCTAATACTACCTTTCAAATTTGCCTCAGCAAGAAGTTGTGGGGTTTTCAAAATGAAGGTCCCATTTTCTGCACTCTGTGATCCTGCTCAGCAGGCCTGAAAAATACCCAGGCCACTCCTTAACAGAGTCTCACCCATGTGCTTGGCAGAACAGAGCCAAGTCTGAGAGGAAGGTGGGAATGCCACAGATCTCTCTCCACGTCAAGCCCAGGCATCTGCCCTTTCCAGCCAGGCCCCACCTCCCAACAGAACACAGATGCAAGCTGTAATAAATGTCTTTTCTTGGATAGTTTTGTTTGGTAGACAGTCATATAATATATACATAATAACTCTTTTTCCTTTTTATTTCCCAAATTTATAGTTGTATATCTTTTTCTTGTCTTGTTGCTTTGGATAGACACTTCTGAAAAGTGTTGAATGATAGTTCTGATGATGAGCAGCCTCATAAAGATTTTTGCTTTAAAGGAATAATGCAAGTTTTATTAACAAATATAATGAGTGATGATTCATTTGAGACAGAGTTTTTCTTTTTAATCACATAAAAGAGTTACCATTTTATCCATATAACAGTCTGTGTATGTAAAAATCAGGAATAACTATTGAGCTTTATCTTATTTCTTTTCCTCAATTATGGATAATAATGTATCATATTTAACATCTCCCATTTTATTGCTTTATTTTCTTATGTTGAATTGCCTTTATTTCTTTGGTAATATCGACTTGATAATGAGTTACTTCCACTGTTAGTATACTGCTGGGTATGGGCTATCAAGGCATTTAGGCGGTAAGACTAGAATATCCGAGCTATTGCTGTTAAAAAACATCTGAAAAGTTGCTGGACCATGAACCAAGTAGCTTATTGAAACAAGTTGTGTAAGAGAATCATGAGAAGTGATTTTGGAAAAATAAACTGAATCCTGAATTAAAGATGTTGGTTCTAGATAAGCAGATTGATGACTTTGGAAGCCAGGAGAGGAGGTGACACCCTAAGGAGTGAGATGAGAAAACTCTGATTAGACCCCTGAGAAAATAGTTGGGTTCTGAACTTATAAAAGTGAAGTCAGGGAAATAGGAGGAACACCAGAAGAAACCAACATCATGGAAAACAAGGACAAAGCGCTTCCTGAAAGAGGAAGCGATCCAATGCAAGTGAAAAGTGAGAAGTAGATTTGAAATTGATTTTTTGCACAATCTGATGAAACTGGTCGAGAACCCAGAAAAAAGGAATCAAAGGGTTAAGTGATAATGGAGGAGACCCGAAGGATATCTTATCACAATTATTATTGTTATCGTTATGCACACCCAAGTTGTTGACATACGATCCAGAAGTGGTATGAAATAACTCAGCCATATTAAAACATTATGTGGCTATAGGAACACACATAATTATGGGAGCCAAACCAATGAAGCAGAAAAACAGCAGGAAACAACTCAGGAAAACCATGTTTAATTTCTTTCATAAGCCCTCTGGGGGAATTCTCCAGACAGTTTTGAGAATGATCAATAATGAGAGTTGCCATGAATTTATTTTCCTTGCAAATTTGTATTTAAGCAGCAAGTAAGAGGCTGTGTGCTGCTGGTACTCTGACCTACTGAGGCTGCTGGGAAGCCCTGGGATTTGAGGAGCTGGCTATGGCCCTAGAATGGCCCTGTCTGCGTGGTGCGTAGGCCAATCTCTGGCTGCCCTGAGACCATAATGGTGATGTCATGACCAGATAGTGCAGCTGATTGGAGAATCATTTGTCACTCATGAGAGTCAAATAGATATATCTGTGAGGGATTTATTTAAAATTTTCATGATATATAGTATAACTTCTTTGATTTCAATTTTTTTTTTTTAGGTAAAGAAGGAGGGGTCAGTAGTATAAATAAGAATGTTGAAATCAGATAGAAGCCAGACGTGATGCCAAAGACAGACCCCAGAAGGTATCATTGGGGTGATTTGCTGTGGCAGGTGACTTTAATATTTTCCTTCCTTGGGATATGTACATGGGAGGTGTCTTAGTAACTTTCTCGTCACTGTGACTCAATACTCCACATCCACAACCTAGGGAGAAAAGTTATTGTAGCTTACAGTTTCAGAAGGTCCCAGTCCATTCACACGTGGGTGGCTGAAAGAAGATGGAAGCCTATGGCAGGGCTGGAGTGGGGGCAGGGCCAGAGCCAGAGCAGCAGAGATCCTCACCACATGGCGGTACAGAGAGAGACTGGGAGGAGGGTGGAACCAGCACACGCCCCTCCAGGTCAAGCCCCAAGCACCCACGCCTTCCAACCAGGCCCACGTCTCCAGCTGACACAGTACGCATAGGAGCGTGAGGCTTTTGGGCGACATTCCAGATCCAAACCACCAATGGAGTGTACAACCTGCTTGACCTTCCCCTTCAACATACTTTAAAGAAAAAGTGGAAGAAATCTTCAGTTTTGGATAGGTCAGTTCAAGCACCTCAATTGCACATTTACCATGTGCCTGAAATGTTGCCTCCCGAGGGTACAGATTTAGACTTTTCAAAGAAATCAGTTAAAAAAAAAAACAAAATCAAAAAATCCTCCCTTTTTTCTTCCTCATGAGTTTTGGAGACTAGCTGACCCGTTCTTAAGCAATGCACGACCTCAGGATTCACTCACTTTGCTATTTGTAGTGGTAGCAAAGTTTAGAACCCCGCCACACTCCTGAATTCCACCAGCTCTGAGGTTCTTAGTCGCTGTAGTTGGGATGAGGCCTAGGAATCCAATATGGTGGCAAGCTCCCCGCCGATTCAGACAGGTGCTTCTCAGACTACTTTCTATTCTGTTAGTATCCGATGTCCCCTCTCACTCTTGCTGTAATTCTCGTCTTTGTAGGTCTTATCTCTGTTTCTTCCCTTAATACATCTGGCTAGAGGCTTATCACTTTTATTGATCTCTTCAGAGAACCATGTTTGGTTCCATAATTGATCCAGAGAACGAGATAGGCTTCTGTTTTTAATTTCATTGATTTCTACACTTATTATTATTTCTTTTTGGTCTTCTGTTGAATTGCTTCGGTTGTTCACATCTCTTTGGTTGGAATCTTAGACTTGTTAACTTCCGTCATTTCTTATTCCTGTATAAATGTTTGGTGATACAAATTTTCCTTGAATCACTAATTAGATCGGTACTCACAAATTTAGATATGCTGTTTATTCAGTCCAAAACACTGTCATTTTCATTCAGATTAAGTACATTCTAATTTCTCATAACCATCTTTCAACTTTTAACCAATTTGTGTCTCAAAGGAATAGTTCTTGAGTGTACATGAACACTGTTACCCATTTTTAATTCTGAAAATCTCTGCCTTTTAATATGAATGTTTAGGTCATTTATAACTAATGTGATTATTAATAGAGTCATGTTCGAATCTTACAGTTTGATAATTGTGTTCTATTTATTCCATATGTTCTTTTTTTCTCTTTTTCTGTCTTTATGTATATTAACTAAATGATTCATGATTCCATTTTATTTCCTTTGTTGGCTTATTGGCTGTAATTCTTTGTTGTCATGTTTCATACATATATGGACTCATCTTCTGCCCTTAATATTACTCCACTTTCTATATGATAACGACTCTTGGACCACTTCATTTCCACCTTTTCAGTCTTTTCACTATTGTCATGATGTATTTCGCTCTTAGAATATTTTATGTATGTAATGAATCTCTTGGCATACTTCTTACTACTTGACTTTACACAATGAATTGCCTTCTACAGATCTCTTTTGTCATGCTATGTATTTGCCATTTCCATCTCTCTTTCTTAGTGTAGATTCTAATCTCAGTTTGTCACTTCTCCTTGAAGGATTTTTTCTTTAACATTTTACTTTGCCTCTAGAGTACTGACCTGCTGGTTGTGAATTCTTTTCATGTTTTGTGTGTCTGAAAATCTTTCACTTCACTTTAATTTTTTAAAGACAGTTTTGCGGGGTATAGAATTCTAGATTTTCTCTCTCTCTTGGTTAAAGGTGTTCTACTAGCTTCACACACACACACACACACACACACACACTGCATTTTATTTTTTGCTTGGCTTTAAATATTGCTCTACTATCATTTATTCTATTCATTTTACTGTAACAATGTGATCTATGTTCTTTAGCTGACTTTAAGATTGCCTCTTAATCACTAGTTTATGCAATTTTTAATATTGTTTTCTCCTAATGTAGTTTTCCTAGTGCTCCTTGAATTTAGGTTTTGTTGGATTTATTTTGTCTGTGAGTTTACAACTTCCTACAGATTGAAAACGTTTCAGCCTTTATGTATTCCTGCCCTCACCCATGTACCTGGAACACCAATGTTAGCGCACATAAAACTTTTCCCCCACTTCAGCATTCATGTTTTCAGCCTTCATTTTTCTGTCTCATTTTGGATCTACCTCTATTTTTCTCCTTGAATATAATACGCTGTCGACCATTATTTTGTGTATTTTCCTAACTTATCCTGAGTTTATCATCTTTAAATATTTAATTTGGGTCTTTAAGAAAAATATTCCATGCCTCTCCCTAATATATTCATCCATTCTGCTCAAATATATGGAGTATATTCATTACAACTATTTTAACTTTGTTAGTACAAGACTTGACTTAAGTTGAAAGCTACTGTAGTTCCAATTTTGAAACAATATTCTTCCAAATCCTCTATAGAGTCTATCCAACAGCTCATGCATTATAAAGCTTCCAAGCTTCTTTGCTGTGTTTGCAGGGAAGGTGGACTATTTTAATTTGTGTGACCTTCAACTATTTTCACACAAGCTTATTTCTCATTTTTTTTTTACCTGTTTTGGGAAACTTCCTCACACAGCTGTGTTGATCAACTCTAAGCTTAAGAATTGAGGAGAACCTTCTCCAGACCCCCAGAATTCTCTCTGTATGCAGATATCTTTTCTCTTATGTTTTTCTCTGTGAATTCTTGCTTGTTTAACTTTCTTTAACTCAAGAATTAGTCTTCATAACTCATGTTGGGCATGGAAATCTATTTGAATTTCCCTTCCTTGTGCCACATCCTGGAAACCATCTAAGAATTAGCTTTAAGATATTGTGGCAGTCACTTCATTTAATTTTGCTCGCTTAGGATTACGTTTCTGAGATGTCTTCTGCCTAGTGTCTGAAATTTTTCATTTTTGTTTTTAATTTTTTTCTTTTTAAAGGCAAGAGTATCAATTCCCTTTGTTGTTTCATTTTGAGTTTCATTCTCTTTTATTTATACTGTTTTGAGCATATCAACTTGTGTACTATGTACTAGCTACTGTAATCTTACTATATAGACAGTTTTATTAAAGTGAAGCATATTCATCTTACCTTCCTTCCTTTCTTTCTTTCTTTCATTCTTTCTTTCTTTCTTTCTCTGTTTTCCCTCACACATGACATGAATTATGAAGACTCATTCTTGAGTTAAAGAAGTCCAAACAAACAAGAATTCACAGAGAAGTACATAGGAGAAAAATATGTCTGCAGACAGAGAGAGTTCTGGGGATCGGGAGAAGGTTGTCTTCAATTCAATTTTTCAGCTTAGAGTTGATCAACATACTTGTGTGAGGAAATTGCCCCAAACAGGTAAAATACTAGAAATGAGATTATGTGAAAATAGTTGAAAATCACACATAGCCACAAAGTCCACTTTCCCTGCAAACACAGCAAAGAAGATTTATAATACATGTGCTATTGGATAGATTGGATAGAGGGTTTGGAAGAATATTATTTGAAAATTGGAGCTGTGGTAGTCTTAGACTAAAGACAATTCCTGTACTAACAAAGTTATCTATATGTTCAGCAGGAATACTGGTCTGTAATTTTCTTTTCTTGTAAAGTTGTTGTCTAGCTCTGATCTTAGGATAATGCTGGTCTTCTAAAATGATTTTGGAAATATTCCTTCCTTCACAGTTTTTGATAGATTTGGGAGAGTATTGATATTAGTTTTTAAAAAATAGTTGGTAGAACTCAGTATCAAAACCATCAGGTCCTGGACTTTTATTTGATGAGAGTCATTTTATTATTGATGGAATCTTCCCATCACTATTGATCTACTCAGATCTTCATGATGGCTTAGTCTTGGTGGATTGTTTGTTTCTAGGAATTTAGCCACTTCTTCTAGATTATCTATATTTTGGCATGTAATTGCTCAGTACCAGGAAGTGATGGCCACCTAGCTTGATTCCATAGCTAGCTATTATGAATAGTACCACAATAATGTGGGTATGCAGGTATGTCTTTGGCACGCTGACTTCATTTATTTTGGATATATACTCAGAAGTGTGACAGCACAGTCATATTTGTGCTGGAAACCTTGAACAAGGGTTCACATTCTGCTGATGTCAAAGAATGAACACCACGAAGGAGGAGATAGTTTGGAAGCAGAGAGTAGCTTTATTGGGAGAAATATAAAGAAAAGAGAAAGAGAACTGTTGGAGCGCTGCTGACAAGCAGAGGTGGGATCAGAGAACCAGTTATTTAGCAGTTAAAGTCATTTTTTACAGTTTTTTTATAGCTTGTACATATTAATTTTCTAGAGTTGGCTTTTAGTAATCGGTACACATTACCATAAAAACTAGTCTATTGTCTTTTGATGAAACCTGAGGGCCTAAGATATGCCTTGGAAACTGGGGAGCCATGAAGTCTGGTAGAACGGTAACCATGTTCATAGCCCTCACCCAAGCCTGTTCGTCCCTTGGCCTACATTCCAAGGTGTCCGGTCCTTCTCTGACCTTTGCTCTATATTTCTCTCTTTGGAGTTGCTGCACTCCTATCTTAGGGAACATCTCAGGCCCCACCCTGTTACCTGCTATGACTACATACTAAAATCTACCTTAAAATGGAGAGTCTTCTATTTTTTTGAAAGCTTCCACCTTGCTCTTTATAAAGGTTGTGCTAATGTATACTTCCACCAACAGCTCATGAGAATTCTGTTTTCTCCACATCCTCACCAGCATCTCTTATTATTAATTTTTTGACTTTTTGATAGCTGTCATTCTACCTGGGGAAATGATATATCAGGGTAGTTTTGATTTGAAAGTATTCATCTGATAGAGGATTACTACACAGAAAATATGAAGAACTCAAAGAAATGGACAACCAAAGAAAAAATAATCTAATTTGAGAATTTGGCAAATGATCAGAATAAAGACTCCTCAAGAGAAAAAACATGAATTTTTTTGACCAATATTTTTCAATATTTTCCATCTTATTACACTCGACATACTTAGTTATCATATTTGAAATAAATTTATTATAGATATAATTTCCTTGTTTCGTGTAGTTGTATTATAATATTTACACTTAAATAATTATTATGCTAAGATTCATATAGGCTCTTCTATGTTTTTTATTTGTTCCTTTGGTTTCTTTGTGTCTTTTTAATTGCTATTTTGTGCTAATTGAACATTTTTTGAATTCCATTCTGTTTTATTTATGCTGTTTTGAGCCTATCAATTTGTGTACTATGTACTGGTTACTGTGAATCTTACCATATATTATTGGGGTAAGATTTATTAACTAATTAATTTAATTTTAAGGAAGCATATAGATGCTATTTCTTCTTGGCTCCCTTTATCTACCCCCCTTATTTTTCCTTTCTTCCTTTCTTTTTTATTTCTCTCCTTTTTCTTTCTTTCTTTCTTTCTTTCTTTCTTTCTTTCTTTCTTTCTTTCTGGTATTAGGGATTAAATCAAGTCACCACACTGAGCCATATCTCTGTTTTAGTTACTTATTTGTTGCTGGTATGGAATATTCAACACCCACAACTTAAGGAAGGAAAGATGCATTTTAGCTCAGAGTTTCAGAAGGTCTCACAAAGTTCAGCTGGCAATGGTGGAAGCACTTAGTGGATATTTAGCCGGAGAAAAGCTCTTCGTGGCATGGCAGACAGAAAGCCAAGTGGAGGGGGAGCAAGTCCATGTCTGGAGGCTAAGGTGAAGGGCAGGGCTTTCCCAGAAAGAAGCTGCAACGTTTCTTCTTCTCTATTTAGTTCAAGCTGCCAAGTGCGCCACCCATGCCCACAGTGTGCCCCCCTCACTTCCCGGCCCACAAGTCACTACACACACTTGAAAACTCTGCCCTGGGCACCCTCCAATCTCCACAAGTTGACACCATTGCTCCAGGTCAAGCCCTAAGCATCTGACCCTTCATGCCAGGCCTTACCTTCCAGGAATAACACGTGTTTCCATAAGTATCCCACTATATCCAAATATAGTTTTGGGAGAATGCTCCAGATCCAAACCATAACAATTTCCATCTGGATTTTGCTTTTTATTTCGATACTAAGTTTTCTTCAGTTGCTAAGTTACCAAGGCTGGGCTCCAATTTGCAATTCTCCTGCCTCAGCCTCCGAGAGTGTTGGAGTTACAGATACAAACCACCATGCTGGAAGCTGGCTACCTGCCCCCAGTTTAAATATAGTTGTTATACAAGGTATTTCCTCTACCTACATTGACTGTTATATCAGATGGCATTATAATTTTTTCTAGCCATAAATTAATGAATGAATTTAAGGGTAGTTTATTCTTTTGCCACTATTCTACTCTTCCTAATCTTTTTCGTATGCAAAGTTTCTATCTTTCCCTTTTTCCCCCTTTCTACACAGAGAGATTTTAAAAAAAATCTATTCTCTAAGATTAGTAATGCTGCAAATTATTTTAGTTTCCGTTTGGCCAGAAATGTCAGCCATTCCCTCTTATTCATGAGGAGTAATTTTGCTTGATATGTAGGATTAGAGATTGGCAGATATATTGTCCAGCCATTGAAAAGCATCAGGCCACTGTCTTCTATTTTCTAGGGCTTCAGATAAGAAATCCACTGTCACTCACATTAGTGACATCACAGGCATTGTTAGCTTTTCACAGTGCAAATACCTGAGATAATCTCCTGAAAGCGGAAAACATTGTTTCTGCTCACTGTTTTGGAGGTTCCTGGTCCATCGTCAGTTCTGCCCCATTACTTTTAAGCTGATGGCAGTAGCTATTGTTGCCGTTCAAACAAGCTACTCACCTCCTGGCTGCTAGGAAGCAGCGAGCCCGGAAGCAGAGTCCTCATGTCCCCTTCAAAACACTCCTCTAATAGCCCAATGTGCTCTTGCTAGCTCCCGCTTCTTAAAATTCCCATCATTTCTGCATTGCACCAAGCCTAGGACTAAGTCTTTTGATACACGAGTATCTTAGTTAGTTTTTTTTTTTTTTGTCACGGTGACTGTGACCTGACACCCACACTTTAAGGGGATGAAAAGTTGATTCGAAGTTACAGTTTCAGAAGGTCAGAAGTCGATGCATGGTGGACATCTGGAAGACGACGGAAGCATGCGGTGAGAGCAGAGGGGGAGGGTGGAGGCAGCTCCTCATGGCATTGCACACAGGAAGCCAGGTCCCCAAAGGAAGAGAGAAAGTTGCACGAAACCTTCCAGGTCCTGTCCCAGTAATCTGCCCCTTCCGATTTCAGCCTCAGTGATCAGCCCCTTCCACGTGTAAGCCCCTAATTTACAACACACCTGCAGTCTGTAACCTATCACACACTTGTAGTTTAATCCACACACTTGTAACCTACACTCTGCCACACACCTGCCTTCCACCACGCACCTGCAATCCACCGTCCCAGCATAACCCACCCCTCCAGACTAGTCCCCAGTCTCCAAATGGCACATGGCTCCATAGACAATCCATAACATCCAAATACGTGAGACTTTTCGGGGACATTCTAGATCCAAACCACAATGATGGACTTCTAAGGACAGTTGATGCTCACCACAGCACACTTATTTCTTTCTGAAGTTTTTAGGCTTTTGTTGTAATTTGTTTCTTAGCACCGATTTCTCTCAACTTACCATAGGTTTATGTCTTGATGAACCCATTAAAGTTGAAAATAACTTAGTTCAAGAATGGGTTTTTAATAAATTTGCCATCTCAGAACTTTGGGAGTCTGACACAGGAGGATGCCAAATTTGAACCTAGCCTAGCCAACTTTGCAACCTGGTGAGCAGCTGTTTAAAAAAAGATTAAAAAAGGGCTTGTGATATCATTCAGTGTGACAGTCTTGGGTCTGATTCCCCCACTGGGGTTAAAAAAGCACACTTTAAACATCACGGTTTCTGCCTTGAACATTCTCTGAACATTTAAACATTAGCTGATAGATTGGCAAAAATTATCTAAAAGATATTCTATTTTACATTAAAGAATTGAGTGTTTCACGAAATGTTTGGGCATAATTTTTATCTTAAAAACTCACAAAGGTCATCTGTATTTTTTATTGTAATGTGTCTTGATGTGACTCTTTCTGGGGTTTCTTCAGGTCCATGAATCTGCACTGCAAAAAATTTAGCTATTCTTTCTTTGATTATGTTTTCCGAGCTATTTTTATTTCTTTTCTTCTTCTGAAGAGAATTATAAAGTTTGGTCATTTGGTATTGTCTCACAGATCCCTTAGGCACTGCTAAAGTTTTTTCTCCCTTGTCTGGAATGAGCAAACCTGTTGATCTGCCTCGGTTCCCTGGTCTGTCTTCTCCGGTTTGAGGTTGAGCCTATCAGAGGACTTTTTATTTTGGTTATTGCATTTTTCAGATCCGTGGTGTCCATAGGTTCACATCTATTTCCTTCTTGTAATTTTTCATTTGCTTCACGAGAGGTTTGCTTGTTCAGGCAGTTTTGTGATGGTGCCCTAAGATCCTTATCAGCTGAGTTCTACATCCGATCCATCTTGGTGTTACCATCAGTTGATTACCCTTTCTCATTCAAATTCTGATTTTGCTGGTTCTAGGTATGAGGAGTGAATCTCAATTGTATTGTCCATTGTCTACGGTCTTATTATGTCCACTGTGTCAGTAGGCAGCCACACTGTTTGGGCTCAGCGAATAGCTTCTCCACTGATATCGTGGGCTTCAGTTCCAGTGGTGGTGTAAGTCTCTGAATTTTCGTGGCACTCTTCTAGTTTGTGTCACTCTTCTGGTACTGATTGATCTCTAAGGGTGTCATCTAAGGGAGCAAAAGATGCTTCCTGGGATGCCTCCCATCAGTGAGTCAACATCTGGGGAGGAAAGGCAAAAGCTGGTGTGGCTGGGTCTCCTGGTGCTCTGGTTTTGAAGTGAGGGGACACTGGGATTTGCTGCTGCTACTTTTGATTACAGATCGGACAGTCTACAGATGCCTGGGGTAAATAGGAGTCTAAGATGCCTTTATGCTGCCATTGAGGAAAAACAAGACCCTCTTTCAGGAGTCTGTCTATAAAACAAGGGTTGGGACGTGTGGGCTCGCTGCTGTCACTGCTGCCTACAGAACAGGCGACTCTCCTGAGCTCGAGGTGTGGAGGAGGGCTGAGACATCCCACTGGGCGTTGGTTGAGCTTCTTTGCCAACACTTTCCTTCACTTTCGTGCATGTGCGTGTGTGTATGTGTGATGTGTCTCTGCGAGGTGTGTGCATAATTGTTAACGGTTCTGGGTTACAGGCAAACCTGTCGAATTCACCACATTCTCATCCAAGTCCGTGTCTCCAAGGCAATCCACTGTCTTCTTTCCAGCTGTTAGAGTCTTTTTGTCATGGTTTGTTGAGTAATTTCCATAGTGTTTAGTTTTATGTAGGGAACAAAGCCAGGAGGAGGTGCATCTGTGTCATCTTGTTCTTGAACTGGAAGTCTGAGATAAGTCTTTAATGTTAACATTGCACGAAAGAATGATCATTCTTCCCCTTTTAATCTAATTCGTGTGTCTTTCCATGGATAAAGATAGACTTTGGGACCTAAATGAAACACTTATTCTCAACTTCCGTAAGTTCCTCTTGCCCTACCGGAATCTTCTGATCCTTCCACCTGTATTTCAATGCAAATTTCTTGCAGTGTTGTCTATTGCCTTAATGCCTGCACCAGCAATCTGTCTGGGATGGACCCAAACTTCTGAGAAAGAGACCCTTGTCTTAAAGAGCTCACTGTGTCCAGGGTACCATCAGAACTCTGGGCAGATGGACTGCTTAAGACATGGTTCTGATGACGGGAGAGTGGGGCCCTGGAAATGACAGCAGCAAGAGAGTTAGCTCCTAGTTGGCTGCCGTCCCCATCTTGATAGTTGGTGACATTAAAAGCCGTCTGGATTCAACTGCTGGTCAGCTGGAGGGAGCCTTTGGTGGGGTGCAGGGCAATGGCTACATAGTCCTTGGGAAGGGCCTATCCGAAGGAGGAATGTTTACCCATTAGAGGGTGCCTTCCAGAGGGCTGTCCCTCCCAAGCTATCTAAGGGAGCTCCCCAGGGAGTGGATTAACGGCTGCCTTTCAGGTTTAGGGCTCGAAACTGTTATATTCTCTTACCCCAAGGGCCAGTGAGTTGCCAAGATCAGCTGGCTTAAACAAGGCACAATGGCCCAGTACAATACATCAGCCGCTGACTGGAGGGGCTCTTGGCTGGGGTCTTCATGCCTTGGTTCCGAAATAATGATGAACACAGAAACCGCCCCTCAGGCCCAGTCTATGGCAGTATCTTCCGGAGGCAGATCATGGTAGCAGTGGGCTGGCCAGGCTTCAAGGAATATGGACCTGCTGTTAGGACACCTGCAGCCCTCAGGACTGAACTGCTTTAAGAGCATCAGCTACACTCAGGTTCTAGGAGCAGAGTTCTGGCAACATCGTCTTAACTGAAACCAAGAGGTGCTGGGTGAGGTGGGCATGTGCAGCGTGCTTCCCAGGGGACACTTCGTTTATCTGTGGCATGAGCAAATGCCTTCTTGTGCCACCTGCAGCAGGGAACTCTCACATAGAAAGCGCTACAATGGCGAACACTGCTATGGGTGTGGTTTTAATCTAAAGTGTCCCCCCTTCCTGCATCCAGAAGCCTCATGTGCTTGGAAGGTGCTTGGATCACGGCGAAGCTCTGCTCGCCAGGGGAGCGAGCCATTGATGGTTTTGTGTGCCGGTAGGAAGGAGGTCAGGCCTGCGGGGAGGGAGAGGCCTGGGGACCTGACTAGAAGGGTTCATTCTCACTTGTGGCTCTTCCTTTTTTCTCTCTGCTTCCTGGATGCCAGCACTTTCCCTCCATTGTTTCCATTTCTGCCTTAGAGCGGGTCTTCTCTGCATGGACTGAGCTCCCAAAACCGTGAGCCAAAAAAACCTGCCTCTTCGTCGTTATGGCTACCGGGTATTTTGGCTCAGTAACGGGAACTCTGACTACGGCAGACCCCTTTTGGCTGTTGTCTGACTCGCATCCAGTTTATGCCTGCCTCGACATCATTCTGACTCAGAACTTGGTCTTCCCCGGCTCCTTGAGAAAACATGGCCTGGGATAGTAGCCACCGGTTCTTCCTCAGACGAAGGCATGGATTCAGTACACTGCCACCGCAGGACACCAGCGTCAAGATTTTATTTGCATATCCTGACCAGGGAAGGACTCGTCCCTCAGGCGGGCAGAGCTTTGTCTTTGGTTTACACAGGCACGATGGAATCCTGGAGTCAAGTTGCCAGGAGTAGACAGGACATAGCACCTGCGTAGTTAGTGGCCCAGACATCCTGTGGATGGAAAATATCCCAGGTGGTAAGAGCTAGAGAGGTAGGAGCGTGTGCAGGGACCTTGAGTATGGCAGAAGAAAACCCCTCTGTCTACCATGTGGCCCCCTGGGGTGGAGTCATGCTTATCCCAGAGTGCAATTTTTCCTGGTTACCTCTCCCTCTCTTCCTTTTCTCATACTCAACAGAATGCTCCAGCCCCAGGACCTTTCCCCTTTTGTTGTGGTGCACACTTTTATTAGTTCATTGCATGGCTGGTCCTTCACATCTGAGCCCAAATGTCATCTCTTCTTAAAGGCCTCTCTTCCTCATCCTGCCATCCCTGTCACCTTGTCCCAATGTCCTGCATTGTTGATTGTAACACAAGCTCAAATTAGTTTGCTTAGGCATACCTTCCTTTTTCCCTGCTCTGCCTGCTTCCCCCGGATGGATGATGAGACCCTGTAGTGGGCAGCCCGTCACCCCAGGGGCTTGGCCCTCAGTCCGACTTCCCGAGTGAATGGGTGCATGTGCCCACTGGACCACGGCTTGTTTTTTTCCCTCCCAAGCCACCGTTTGACATAGAGGAAACACTGCAGATAAAAAGCTCAACCCTGTCAGAAAGCAGACGGATTTGTTTGGGAAAATGAAACAAAATATATTTTTAAGCTCCATAAACATATGATGCATGCTAACAAGGTATTTTTCAAAGGAAGAAGCACATAGAAACAGCTTATGTTTCTGGTCAGATGAAGTTGTGATCAAATCATTATCAAAGCAAAATAAAAAATATCCAAATGAGTCAGTAGAGTGTTTGGAAAGATTCAGCAACTTAACTGAGTCAAAGAGATTTCTTTTGACTGACTGCTGCTGCTTCTTGTAAGGGACGTGCTTTCTCCACAGAAGGGAGGGCAAATGGCAGCCCGCTGGTGGCCTGGGGGGATGGAGATGCCAGCTCCGTGAGTCACCACGGTCTCTCTGAAGCACGTGCTCTAGCTGGGTGAACTCGGACACAGAGGTCTGTGGTGTTCCTCGTGGATCAGCAGAAAGAACTTCACAGGCGAAATGCTTAATGACTGGGCGCCCAGACTGGCAGAACCATGCCGTCACCGCTTTGTTCCTAAGAAGCAAGCCAATTAGTGGCGCGGGTTATTATTTACATTTCGTGCAATACATCACTACAATTGCGTTGATGATTTATCATGTATATTATGGGATTGTCAGCATAATTTATTCAGATCATGCTGAGATACCTGGAAAATTAAGGAAAAGAAGTGGCACCCGAGTCCCTTGGTTTTCACAGAGATTTCTTAGCGTCTTTTTTCACTCTCTCCTCTCTCTCTTTCTCTCCCTTAATGAGGATATATGTTAAGAAAAATCACGGAGCACTTAGCTATTAAATTGTTCCAGAATCATTTGCATTAAAAGTTTGCTCAATATTCTTTCTTTCGGAGCACGGTGCCTGGGCTTTCATTTGATGTTCGTCCGTGTCGCTCGCTTTCTGTCTACTATTTCAAAGTTAAAGGGGAAAAAAAAGAGCAAATGCAATTGTCTTTAGTTTAGAGCAAAGTCCTGTGGGTTAATATGGGACTGGAGGCTTCCCTTTCAATTTATAAAACATCCTTATCTTTTGCCTTATGTTTTATTGCCCCACCCTCTGGGAAATAATTGCTGCTTATCCGAATTAGAGATAAAATATTCTGGTTGTTGAAGTCGTTAATCATTCTGTAGGTACTGCAGAAAGCTGCCGCTGAGCTCTTGGCTGTGATTGGGGGATCAGAGCCCTGGGTTCTAGTCCTAGCTCTGCTCGGCCTTTGTGGGATTCCAGCAGTCTCAAGGATTCTCATGTTTCTATTTCCGAAGCAGTGGGTGTAGCCCTTCTCAAGGTGAAGTTCAAGAATTTCCGGCATTAGGCTTGCTGGTTCTGCCTCAGACCCGGGGAAGGGAAGGGTGTCTTGGACAAGTGTCACAGGCTACCCTTCCTCACGACTGAGTTAAATTATTTGGGTAGAACAGTCCTGCGGTCAGTTTCATTCCAGTCTTCCTAGAGTTTGAAATAGCAAAATTACGTGGCATGCATTTTTCATATTCTTGAAACTGGTTTGGAAGCCAAAGTTTAGCAATTGGCTCCTACTTCAAAAGCAACATGGAATCTTGGGAGTAAAGAGAATTCTAAGCTGAATTGTTTGTCATGCCAATTACCACGTATGGGTACCTTGTCCTCTTGATACCGGTGATTGCTGTTGGGGTGCCTCTCAGTGAGGTCTGTGCATATCCCCAGTGCCCCTGGCAGGACTGTACCCAAAGAATGATCCTCATAAAGTGGTCCTTTCATCTTAGAGATGTTGAGCTCCGGTGATTTGCTTCCAGCTCAAATCTATAGAATGTAGAGGTCATGGCTTGAGATCTGAGTGTGGAGTCATGGGGTCCCCATGCTGGCCTCTGGATAAGCACACTTGCTCACTGAGGCCCCAAGATCACTAAGTCTGCCTCAGACCATCTCTTCGAGAAGTTCCTTAAAGAATTTTTCTAGGTCCTAGGGAGGACAGTGTCATTTTTACATTTTGTGGAGGATTTCAAGTAAGGTTGTCTCCCTTCACCAGGGCTTTTAGGGAGAGGTGGTCTCATCCCTGGGAGCTAGATCCAACTTACTCACTATAGATTCTCGACGATCTGAAGGCCGCCTCTTACCTGTGGCTGTCCCCAGGGCTCTCCTCTGAGAATAGTACATGCAAATTCCATGTCACACTTTCTGCTACCACTCCACTCCACTAGGCTCAGCTACTTGGCTATTGCCTTCAATAGATGTCACACGCCAGGGTCCAATCCATCCCTCAGTCACCACTGGACAATCCACAGGGGAAAGTGCCTCATGGAACTCGCATTGTTCAAACCGTCATTTTAACGGCAGAAGGTGAAACATCGAATGGTCTCTCCGATATGGGAGACCCAGATCACAACTATCTCATGGAACTTAAAACGAAAACCAAAGTGAAATAGGGGGGTAGGATGGGGAGGCAAGGAGGGGTGGGTGGGGGAGAGGGACACAAGGAGAGTGGGAAAGTGTTTGTCACCTTCACAAGATAGATAGGTGCACAAAATGCTCAACTTCATTGTAATCCTTAAATTTTGCTCTTATACATATCAATAAATGGGGGAAAAAAGAGATCACATCCTCCTCCTCCCTTTTAAAATTAACATTACGTTTTTCATAGTAAACTTTCAGCTGCCCAGGAATAATTATTCCTCATCTTTATAAATATGAAACAAGATAATAGACAACGGAACACCCGTGTGGCTACACACACACACACACGCACACACACACACACACCAACGAACACACATGCACACACAGATGTGGAGAGTGGTTATGACTCGGTCAGGTCGGAACAAAGGCGTCTCGCATCTCCCCGTCACCGTGTAGACTCCCAGGGCTGCGCCTGCCCGTCAGCCTCGATAGCAATTACACAGTCCATGGGTGTGATGAGCTGCAAACTAAACATTTGTAAAAAGGCTGTAATTAATGCAATTAGCTATTTACACGATAGCCCATAATGAATCCAAAGGCATCGTTATTGACTATTGAGTAAATAATCTGACATTAAAAAGTCAATGATCTGCAAATGAAAAATTCTCTCTCTCTTTTTTTTTAAGCGAGGAAAGATGAAGGAAAGAAAATGAAGGAAAAGAAAAAAACAAGCAAAAAACTCCGAGAAGATGTCACTACACAATAGTCCATTATGCCTCCAATTGAGCCGTCACGAACTATCAAAGAAATAATTGCACAATAGACCATAATGGCTTAATCGTGTCAACATCTTTGCATTTACATATTTTTTTAATCAATGGAAATTAAGTACAAAAATGGGTCTTTTGGTTTCCATCCTGATTTTACCTTTGTGACTGGGGGTGGGGTGAAGTTTGGGTTCCCTCTGCCACCATCAGGGGAGGCTGCCTGCCCTGCAAGTTTCCCATTATGTTGATGCTGGCTTGTCTGTGGGCACTGAGAGAGCACTACCAAGGCAGCTGGCCAGCCCGAGAGGACACTCCATAGGGCTCTCCTGGCCCCGATCACAGCAGGGATCAGCAGTAGTGAGCTTCAGTGCTGCCCCAGAATCCGGCATGCACTTGACCTCTGGCCTTCTGGGGGAACATAGGCTCACTCTTTCTCCCCCATGCGTGCTCTATTTCTGGTCTTAGCTATTCATCATGCATGGCCAGAGGCCCAGAAGTAGGACTCCTCTTTCTTAAATAAAAAGCAACAACTTAAATAGCTTCATCCCTGAGTCATTAAAAATAACCATGGCCCCGTCTTTGCCAAAGTCCATCCTGCCCGGGGCTGGCTAGCTCGAAGCCAGCTGGGTTGAACCAGCAGAACCAACCGGTTCTCCACTTCCCTTTCTTCCTCTTCCCCATCTCCATGGCCTCATTCAGTGCACAGGACTGGTAATCTTGGTTTTGCAAAAACACTCAATGTTCTGGGACTACCTGAAAAAAACCTGCATGTAAGGTAGATTGGTTTATCTATCTATCCATCTATCAATCTATCTATCAGTCTATTTCTCCATCTCTCTATCTGTCCATAGACCTTCAGAATCAGTTCATGCCATAGATCAGACATGGTTTGTCCCCAAGTGGTTCACACATTAGAGGCCTGATCCTCAATGTGATGCTATCAAAAGATAACAACTCCATTTTTTTCTGTTTAAAGCTATTTATTTCACCTTAGTTAATCTAATGTTTAAAATAATTAATAATAATAATTGATGGTCTGCTTATGGTCTGTGCTCAACTTTTAAGTAAAGTATAGATGTACATTGAGGTATCCATGTCTCCAGGTTCCAGAACCTCAGATTTAACTAACCATGGACCAAATATATTTCGTAAAAATTTTACCTATATTGAACATGCAGAGGCTTTTCTTCTGGTCACTCTTCCTTAAAAGTAGAGTGTAACAACTATTTTCATTACATTTACATTGTATTAAACATTCCAAGTCAGGTAGAGATTATTTAAAACATGTAGAAAGCTGTGTGTGGGTTCTACACAAATATTGTGCTCTTATATTCCAGGACCATAAGAATGCCCGTGGGGTTCTCGGAACTGACACCTCCGTGTATGGAGGGCGGTGGTACACTTGTACGCAAATGTGTGCAATTTAAAAGAACAGTGTTGACAAAGAAACATACGAGAAAAGAAGCATCCTGGGACTCGGGAGAGACAAGCCCATGTTCCCTCTGGGTTGATCAGATTCCTCAGGTGGCAATGTGAGGTTGGACACGAGTTGTCACCAATCTGGTGGCAGCTGTCTTAGAATGCTGTTTAGGGCAACTGACTGGCTATTTCTTGGAGTTTGATCTGCAGGAGGAACAATATTAGCTAATGTCTGCTGAGAGCTTCAGGCTTATACAATACACTAACGTCTTTTAATTCCAGTGGCTCCTCATGGCCAACCTCAGTAGCAACAGCAACAGTGGTAGCAGCCATTACCGTCTCAGCACTCACGTGCTGTGCTGGCCCTACACTGTTTACCCACAGTTCATTCATTTGCCACCATCGCTAGAACCCCAAACACTGTTGTCACTCAGTACTAGTGGGGTAAATATTTCCTAATGACTAGGTGGACGAGGACCCCTGAGAGGCCATTCCCTTACTTCACAGACAGGGAACCAAGCTCAGAGATGTGTGCTGACCCAAGAAAGGCTGCACAGCAAGTCAGTGGTGGAGCTAGCTCTTAAAATCAGATTTCACCGTCACCCAAGCTGGGGCCATTTGCTCTCTATTTTACAAAGAAAGTGATAGATTCGAAGAATTTTCCATCCCAGGGCAGTGTGGGTCAAAGTTATTTTGGGTCTGCGTGTGGAGTTTTTAATTTTTGTTGTGTGTTTGTTTTGGTGGGAGGTTCCTGTGCAATTCGTGTCTTCATGTAGCCTGCCTCTTATGCAAAAATCATGTCTTTTTCTTTAGTCTTGAGTCAAGTGACAAGAATGGTTAAGATACGAGTCCTGGTGGGTCGGGGGCCCTACTTTGGTTTGGGTCTGGAATGTCTCCCCAGATCTGTAGGTATTTGAAAGGTGACTAGATTGTGAGGTTAACTGGACTAAGAGGATTGCCAGTGGTCCCCAACTTTTTTGATATCTGGGATTGATTTAATGAAGGCCATTCTTCCAAGGACCTGTTATGTAGTAGGTGATTGGAGGATAGATTTGAAATGGCAGTAGCAGCCCCATGGGGGCAGGGAGGGATGCAGCCCTTCCTGTCACGTCAGCAGTGGCATTCGAACCTAATAGAATTGCGCTGATGGGAGACCCAGCTCACCTTGCCACTCGCCTTCAGCTCACAGCTGTGGGTGATGGACATGGCATCCTAGCAATGAGAAAGTGACCAAGCGAGGCAGTCACTAGACGGAACCATGTGTTCAGAGTCACCTCTTGTGGTGAGAAACTTCCACCTGACTGAATTGTGCAACTGCACTTTTAAGGAACTTTTTTGGTTTTGTGGGCTTTTGCACAAAAACTGCTCACCTCCCTCTCAGGCCAACATAGCTTCTCAATCTGGGTAACATGACTCAGTGTGTTTGGTGGGGTTTGTGGTCAAACACTGTGAGGATAAAAAAGCTGGGTTGGACTGTCACAAACACAAAGGCAGAAAGTGACCTTCCTGTTTCTGTGAAAGAGCCGGGGCTGGTGTGCACTTGCTTCAGGCAAGGCTGGACTACAACCAGGTAAGGCCATTCCATGACAGGACTGCTCCAGGTGGCACCCGGAACAGGCTCAAGGACCTCTCTGGCCTGCCCTGTGACGCCACCTTTGTCCCTATTCAAACAGTCAAGGTGGAAGAAAGTGAGGAGAATTAGCCCTGGCTTTGGGGTTCCCAAGCATGTCTGTGAGTTTTCGTACTTCTGTCTGTCGCGGTACCCTTCAGGAGGTGACTATCTCCACCATCTCTCACCAGCTTGGCTTTCAAGCATTGTCGCCTGTGCTGTTGATTAAACAAACCAAAGCCGATTGCAGCAGGTGGCTGGGAGTGGACGGAGTAGGTATTGCTACCAGCACACTAAGAAGCCATTTATCAACGTTTTATCTGATCCGAAGCTCTGGATTTATCAGTCACTGCTTACAAATGGCATCACGCCGAGCCCCGTCTGAGTGTGTCTGAAACTTGCTTTGTTGCTCCACAAAACTGCACTTTGTGAAAACGTGGCCTTGATTTGGACTCGTGAACACACGTGAGGGGCGGGGGGGGGGCAGGGAGTAGGTAAGGGAATGTGTAGAGAATTGAGGGCAGGTGTCCCAGTCGTGAGGGCTAGAGAGGTACCCTGCTCGGGCAAGTGGGTCTATTTTTTTCTTTTTTTTAAATTAGAGAAATGGAAGCACAAAGGGCAATGGAAGGTCCCAAGAATTACACGAGGACATGGAAAGGCGAAAGTTTTCATGGAAGGTGAATTAGTTGGCTTTCTTATCACTGGAACACAACATGAACACTCACATCTTGAGGGGGCAGAGATTGGGTTTGGCTCATGGGACTTCAGGGGATTCAGTCCATGATAAGCCAGCTCCACGACAGAAGGATGTGGAGCAAAGCAACTTAGGTTCTCAAGGCTGGCAAACAAAGCAGGGGGGCTATGCTTGGAGGGAAGGGACAAAGGAGCAGGTGAGGTCCTCAAGGTCAAACCTCCATGCGCCACCCGGACGTACCCAGAAGCATGTTCCACCAATCCCTTGGCAGTTCCCAGTAAGTTGACACGATTAAGCTTCACTGCCACATCCTGGTGGCTTTTCCTGAGAAAGTTTAGAGCCCTGGCTTTTTCTTTATACATAAAAGTGATAGCAGAAGATGCCTCAAGCATCTAAAAGAGCGGTAACTAGAAATTCCTGCTAATGAAAATCTTGCAAGATTTCAAACTCAGGAGACAGATGAACAGACTTGTCTACATAAAAATCGAAAGAAACTCCATCTACAGGGATAGCCCGAACAGAGGCAAATGGCAAGCCCTAGATTGGAAAAAAATATTTACAGCATATATATTATACCCTTTATACATGATACAAAGTTGAGGTTTGTTCTCTTCTCTGCAACCCTCCTAAAAACCCAAGAGAGAGTATATTTAGGGGTGTATGGATGAGGAAATGGTAATAAGAGAATTTTAAAAGGTATGAGACAAATGGATAAGCAGTAAAATACTTGGGAATGTCAAGAATATCAGTTCCTTAGCTGATTGGGGAAGCTGGGAGGCCAACAGTTTGTACCACGAAAGAGTCCAGTGGCCGAGGAATTGGCTGAGTCTGCTTAAGAAGTGTTGGCTCAATGACTTCCTACGTCATGCACCTAGATGGTACAGTTGAGAGAATAACTCAGAATGTGTAATAAAAAGATCAAGATGGAAAATAGAAAATAGGGGTTAAAAGTAAAAAAAAAAAAAAAAGGAATTCTGTAGAAAACCAAGGCTCTGAATAACAAGAAAGAGAAAGTAATGAAAATGAAAAGGAGGAAGTCACTGAAGAAATAATTCAAGAAGACATCTCATGACTGTTGTGTAAGGGTCTATACTGAAAGACCAGCTCAAAGAATGAGCATCGGCAAGACATTTAAATGCATTCCTGTGGAATTTATGAAAAATGGAAAGAGAAGAAACTATAGATGTGCATCTATCTATATCAATGTGTACGGGTGTATGTGCATGCACTTGAGGTTCAGTGGGGGTGAGGAGAAAGAGAGGGAAGAGGGCTTCAGTCTTCTCACTCACAGCACTAGAAGCTCCAAGACAATGAAGCAATGACTTTGCATTGTGAAATGAAACGATGTCTGTTTGGAAATTCTTTACCCAAACTCTCAATCAAGTGTCATGATAAAATGAAGACATTTTCAGACATAAAACTCTCAGGTGGTGTATGCCCTACATGTTAGGAAACTAGAGGAAGATGATTTCTATCGAACTCAAGGAGAAACCGAGAAACAAACTGCGTAGTTTGGATCTGGAATGTCTCCCAAAAGAATGTCGTATGTTGCGGAATAGCTATGCAATCATGTGCAGCTTAGATGTGGATCGCTGGGGCTTGACCCGGAAGAATACATGCTAGCTCCACCCTGGCTTCCTGTCTGCTGTGCCGTGAACAGCGTTTCCTGTGTTGTGCCTCTGCCATGTGCTTTCTCCGTTGCCAGCTGCCCATGAGTGGACTGAGGCCTTCCGAAATTGTGAGCTACAGTAAATTTTTCCTTCCTTAAGCTGTGGGTATCAAGTACCGAGTCCCAGACACAGACAGACTGCCACACGACCCGTCTGTCTTCTCTTCTTTTTGGCTTTCTTTCCTTCTCCCTTCCCCTCCCTCCCTTCTTCATGTCCTTCCTTTCCTTCCTTTTCTTTTCTTCTTTCCTTTCTTCCTTCTTTCCTACCTTACTTCCTTTTCTCTTGCATTTGCTCATGCCCTTTTAGTGCCTGTCACTGGAGGTCAGCTGTACACGGGAAGACAAAGTTGTAGCCCACACGGGCTTACCTTCTAACAACACTCATGATGTTAATGCTGTGTCTTCGGGTGGAGTATACATTCGGGAGAGGAAGCTGAGGCCAGAGGTTAAGAGCACGCTTTTAGTGAGACAAAAACAGAATTGTAACACATAGTGTCCAATCCATTGCTCTAGGAAGTGGCTGATTGGCCAGTTAGGCATTGAACTGTCAGGAGACAGAAACTGGATGTTCTTTCTTTGTGTTGCTTCCAGTGATCAGCACAGTACTCTATATGTCCTTGAGATGACCTGCATTGCTCACAGTGAAGGTCATTGGGAAAGAGTTCTCCCTTCTAGCTGGTCACCGGGCAAGCCTTTGTTGGATGTTGATCCCAATGCTTGGAGAGAAAGAAACAGGAAGAGACTGAGATCCCACAGTCATTTGTACGCTGGAAGGAAGCAGAGGGAAAGAAGGCATCTTAGCAAAGCGGCAGCATCTGCTCTGGGCCAGGAATCAGGCCAAGCTAGGACTACGGGAAGGATGGAAGCACAGCCCCGGGCCTCTAGCTGCACACTGTCTAACTAAGTAGGAGTCCCATAACCACTTTCCTGGAGACATCAGGAGGGTTTCACAAAGGGCTGGAGAAGCACAAGCGGAGCTTGACACAGTTGAGCTGTTTCTCCAGAAGATGCTCTGAGTTAGGACCCGAAGGAGGAAGAAAGAAGGCTGCTCATTGATTACAGACAAGCAAGACGGGTGTGAATGCTGCGTGGCAGAATGCCACTCCTTAGAATGTGGTTATGATGTCAATTTCATGCAAATGCTGAGCACTGGCAGACCACATTCTTATCGAGAGCAAGAAGGCCAGTGGCCTGGACATTGGGCAATGTCTGAACTTCCCACTGTAGGCCATTCATGGGTGTTTAAGTAATATTGTGGCAAGATCCAAAGCATACTCTAGACGGGAAGCCCTTGTACCAGTGCACGACAAAGATGTTAAGGACCCATACAAAGGCATTTTCAGTCTCTGAGGCCCTCTGGGTAGGAATGTCACGGGGGAGCAAGTGAGTTTATGACTTTGAGATTCTAGAAACAATTCTGGGACACTGTAATTTGAGAACCACCATAGTGTCGATGCTGGGGACACCGGTGAGATAAGGCGGTCTATTAGCTTTTCCATCTCCGTGACGCCATATCTGACACTCGTGACTTAGAAGAGGAGAGATTTAACTTGTCTCACCTTTTAAGGGAACTCAGTCCACAGTCAGCTGGCTCAAAGGCAAAATATCATGGGTGAGGAGTGTGGTGGAGAGAAAGTGCTTGGTTCATGGTGGCGGGGCAGTGGGGCAGAAGAACAGTGACAGAAAGGAAGCAGACGTGGGTGAGATGTAACACACGGGGTCACACCTCTGTGACCTACGCAGACACATCCAGAAGTGTGCTCCAGCCATCCTCCGCGTGGCTCCCAAGGCGATCAAATGTTCCCAAGGCAATCAAGTTGATACAACAAAAAAAGTCTGCGACAGGTGGGGAGAGGGAAGAGATTGGAAACGGCAGCAGAAGGGCAGGTCGCAACAACATTAGTACCCTGGAAGGAGCAGCCATCCAAAGAGAAAGACGAGACGGAAAGAGAGAATCATCTCAGAAGTCGGAAGAGTAGCAAGGCAGAACGTAGAAAAGGCCAGAACCCGTGCCAAAACTCTCGTGTGGCCGCTTGATACCTTTTAAAGAATATTTTATTATCCTTTCTGCTGCACCTCTCCTTGGAAAACTTGTAGGTCTTTTTAAACTATCCCCTTGTACTCAAAATCCATGTCCTTGAGTACAGCTGGGATCGTCATCCAATATCATAGATGAATTTCTCTTCATTTAAAATTAAAGGTGTGTCAAGCACAACAGTCTATGAGAAGTTGTAATATGCTCGGCTGTGACCAGAGTGCTTAAGACCAGAGCGGCTGGGAATCGCTTGCTGGCTCTCAAGGAGGAAACCCACATTTGGGTGCCTTGTCCTTTATTGAAAAAAAAAACTAATCTGTAAATAGTTTATTAAGGTTGGAAATGCTGCCAGCGACCCTTTGAAAACAGATACAACATCTTTAAGAGATTGCCAAGGTAAATCTTACTGTCTGGGGAAATGACTTCTGCACAGTTATTTCTTTTATTGCTCTGTGAATGTGATGGCATTACTCAGTTTAATAAATCCTAGTGTATCTCTCAGTCCATGTAGCCTGATATAAATATCTCTGGTTATGTCACATTACCACCTTTGTACAGCTACACTGGGCCCTGATGACTGGGTTCTGATAAATGCAAAACCTCATTTAGTTTGTGAGTGATTGAGCGCTAACACTGTTTAGATTTCTTAATATACTTGTATTAGCATGAATAAATAATGACCATGCCAGGCTTTTTTGAATATTTGATTGTATCTTTGTAATGGATTTGTGTCTCTCTCTTTGTGCTAATGTCATTGTAACTTTGTTGGTGCCATAACTCCACGCCATGGCAATTGATCTTTAGCACCCCGTCTTGAGTCAATCACCCTCTCCTTGCCGAATCCGGGTGTACTGTGCCTTTCTTTCTCTCACAATTCTGCAAATTGGTTTTTGAGGACAAATGTTGGTAGGGACCCTATCCCCAGGCAACGCCTCTCTAGCTACATAAAGAGCAGATTTGGGATTTCCAGATCAGCCAAGGGCTGACAATGGATAATGTCTTCATGTAAATTGTCAAATCCGAGTCACGTCCAGACTGCTTGCCTCCAGCAAACCCTCGTCAACCTGTTAATTACTGAAAAATAGATTGGTCTACCATTGTATAAAGTGGTGCTTCTGAGCTGTTGGAGAGGACTCTTCCCACAGTCTAGAAAGTACCTGCATTAACAAAAATCTTCTCTTTAAAAAGATCTTTCTTGCCTGATCACAAGAGTGTAAAACCGTTGACCTTAAGTTTACTGGCCAAATATATTTTGCTTGTGGGATTTATTCTGTTATAGAAGATTAATTAATTTCTCTGATATGCTTGCAATTGATGTCCAGGTTCAAACTCCCAAAAGCTAAGATCACAGGCAACAGACTTAAAACCCTCTTAAATACGGCTTCTAGGATTAGTGGCTTCCCGAGTGCTCCCCATGAATGCCATGCCATCAGCACAACGAGCTCACACGGAGAACTGCCTGGTCACAAGCTTGAATTTGGACCGAGCCTCTGGCACACTTCAAATATAGGGACTGGCTTGCATTTGCATTGCTGGCTGAGTCATGGGCTAAGCAACAGCCATGGCTTGAACTGGATCTATTAGTGACAATGTGGCTATAAAAATATCTTTTTAATTTTCCTATCTTTCACTTCACAGAAGAAATTCAGGCAGAGATGGTGCTTTGAAGAAATAACAACTGTAACATGTACATAAAACCTTTGACAATTAAATTATTCTTATTATTATCGTGATAACTGTAATATACCTGACTTCCGTTTCTATTGACAAATGTTGCTATGTACCTGAATGGTTTACTCTTGGCCCTGGAGTATTAAAATTGAATATGTAATAGTAGTTTGGAGATTTTAATTTGTTTCTTCTATCTACCCCAACTCTTAGTGTTCGTCACTTGGTCCTCTCCAAAGGCCTCATTCTTTTTTTATGACATAGGGTTACAGTTTAGGTCTGAAATATCTCCCAAAGGCCCATGTGTTAAAGACATTGTCCCCAGCGAGGCACATACTGGGCAGTGGTGGCAATGTCAAGAGATAAGGCCTGATGGGGAGTTTTCTGGTCACCGAGAGGATGTGTTCGGGAAAAACATTGGGACCCCACCCATTTCCTCTCTCTTTTTGCTTCCATCCGTGGGATGAAGTTAGGCTCCACTAAGCTATCCCACTGGGATGTGCCTCCTTCCCACCTCCCGCCACAAAAGCCACCAAAGCAGTGGGCCAACTGATAAAGGTAAAACTTCCAAAAATATGACTTTCTTTCCCGTAGATTGATTGCCTTCGGTATCTGTTACAGTAATGAAAAGTTGACAAACGCATACAGCACATAGTGGGATTCTCTTACATGTTCTTGGCCTTTGCTTCGCTGGCTCCTGGTGGCTGCACAAGTGACAGGTATCTGGATGTTGTGCCCAATGTGAGTCAAGTTTATTTTGATAAAGGCACCAGGGACAAGCAGACTGTCAGATCTCAGGATTTTCTCTCTTATAGCTTGTGTTTCCAACCTGCATGCTGTGAGGATCACTCTTCAGCTGGAAATCACGTAAACTCAGCCTTCAGAACCCACTCTCTCCTTTTCTGTCTTACTGTCCTCTAGGATGTGACATCTTCAGGGATGTGACCTGCTGCTCTTTTCTCTTGGTTTGAAGTTTGTGCTTTGGATGTTCTCATCTCTCATTGTGGGTTAAATTGTGACCGTCCTTCCTCATTTGTAAGTCCAAGTCTTAATCCCAAATACTTCATCACCTGACTGTATTTGGAGACAGGGCTTTAAGAGAATGACTGAATTAAAATAAAGCTTCGAGGTGGGCCTTAACTCAATTTTACTCATGTCTTTATAAGAAGAGGCAATTAAGGCCCATTGAGAGATGTCAGGGATACAGGCACAGAAAGGGAAGAACGTGGATGATGTGGTGACGAGGTGGCCATCTGTCAGTCAGAGAGAGCAGACTCACAGCAGCCAATCTTGCCAACACCTTGATCTTGACCTTCCAGCCTCCACAACTGTGAGAAAGAAAAATCAGGATTTAAGTTTCACACCTTGTATTTTGTTATGACAGCCTGAGTAGACTAGCACGTCTGCCCTCTGGGCTTTCAGGCTTTGGAAGGTACCTGAGCTTCAGGTGTCTCTGCTGGATTCCTGACCAGAGAATCCAGATGCTTCACATCTGGGAGGCAGGGTTGAGGGAAACTTTTATTCCTTTTTAAGACAGGCATAACTGGGCATGCTAAAGGACAGGAGAAGGAACAAGAATGGAGAAAGAAATCGGAGCTGCTGGGTGGAGGGAGCCATTTGGCGATCGGAAGAAGGGTCTGCAGTTAAGGTAAAGGATTTAGGTGGTGTAAGATGGAAACAACCTCCTTGAAGAACTCCTGCTTTGACTGAGTCTTTTAGAAGACAGCTAGGGCATACAAGTATATCTTGAATTTTCACAAGTCTTCCCCTTTAGGATGGAAATCTAGACAAGGTGATATTCCTGTGAAAGTCCAGGTGATGAGTCAGGTCATTGTGGGAGGTGAAAGATATTAAGGACTGGGGTCTTGGGAGCTCAGGGAAAATGTGCACAGTCAGTGGGGCCCTGGCTGGGGAATCCACCAGACCCAATGGGAGAGAGAGGATCCAAATAGAGTTGCCAGTATTGGTGTTCAGATGACATGATCTGAGACTTTATGGAAAGCTCTGGAGCCCAAGGCGAGACTGGAGGCAGCAATGACGATGGGGGTCAAGGAAGCACACCCAAGCGTCAAGTTGGAGTCCAGAGGGAGTCTCTGGATGGCAGTTAACTAGTGTTTACTTCCCTGCTGACTGAAGGGAGTTATGGGGCCATGACTCTGGAAGGGGTTCAGCCATTGGAAGTCCCTGGAGAGCAAGTAAAAAGTAGACTGGATTGGGGGAGGGGCAGAAGTGAACAGTAACGGGACTTGACTGAGAGAAGAGGCCAACAACCTGAAACCTCAGAGTGGGACTTGTAGAATGACAATGTCCAAGGAGAAAAATCTGCTCAGGGTGACAGTAAACTTTCTGTCAGTGAATCAGAAGCTCCAGGGGAAAAGCAACCAAAGACTGCAGAGGGGTCAGGCCGTCCATCGTAAGACTCCATAGTTCCGAAGAAGTTGATGTGAAGAAAGATGCCAATCTGGGCTCCCATAGTTTGGTAGATCCCCAACATTGTGGCTTGGGGCCTGAGTTCTTTTCTCCAAGAAGCCACTGGGCCTGGAATCCATCCCTTAGCTCTCTTTCAAACCACAGGGTGAATTTTTCTAGCAAAAGATTGAAGGCTCTTTTGAGTCTGATGGAGTACTATAGATACATATTTTCTTTAAAAAAACACACACACACATAATGACATGACACAAGCCCATAACCTGGAGACATCATCCTTGCTCAGCTTGAGAATATCTTCCCATTATTTTCATTTTTACCATCTATAACAATGAGTCACTCTGATCCTTCGTGTCACTCTTTTCTGCCTTTCTAAGAAGTCTTTCCCTCTGGTGCAGTTGTATAGAGGAAACACACACACACACACACACACCCCGTAGTCAGGTGAATCCTGATTTCCTGTGTTCTACTGAAATTGGGGCTCTCCTCCTCTCTGTCACACGGTGAAGGGAAAGAAAATGTGTTTTAATAAAAACCTACCATTCTCGTGTCTCTTCTCCCAACACCCATCTGCAGAGCGGAAGGCCGGTAGCAAGCCAACTGCTCTGTAGGGTTTTATCCTAATTGTGAAACGCTGAATGTGAAAAGCTAAGCACACAGAAGGCAAAGCTCTCCTCCGGTTTACGTAAAGTCAGCAGCAGTGGAATGAAAACGGTGGCGTGTCCGTAGATGTTTATTTGCCTCACCTTACAGTCACGCTGACCTGCTTCGTCTTCTGCTCCAAAGTTTTTTTTTTTTATTCCAGGCAATGGCAATGGATTATTTCTGCAAGCAAGTGCTCTATCCATTATTAAATTGATTATTCAAATCTCATTTAAAAAAAGAAACCAGATGGCAATTTTCCATTATTTGTTGCTACTGACAACCACCAAAGATTTTCCTTTATTTTTTTTAACCCCCTCCTACTGGCTGAAGAATCTGCCGCATTTCCACGCCCACCCAAGGTAGATCTTCTGTTGGAAAGAAATAGCCAATTACCAAACAAGATTGTCATTATTGATTATTTTGGCATCATCTCTGCATCGACAGAACTGCTGTTCTTCTGATGATTCCATAATTAACTTATCTATATTCAGGCACGATAACTTTGTTCCCTGTAGCCCTTCGGATGTGAGCTTTATTGTTGTTATTTAGTTGTCATGACAGCAAGAAACACGTTTTTACATGTCCAGCATCCCGGTTATTTTAAGATCCTTAATAAGTATGCCTTGCTAATGAATCAGAATAATGGCAATCCTGCGAAATAATGATTTTTAAAAAAAATTTTCAAGGGAGGTTTAAAATCTAAATGCGAGATAATTGCTTACACTTGTGATAATCACAGATTATGTTTCTTTTGCTACAGGCGCTCACATGCACAGTCACACACATGACCTCATCTTCTGTCCGTGAACGCATTTGTATATTTCTAGTTTGCAGTTACCATGATCCGTGGCAGTAGGATTCCTACTACTGTACCTCTCACACCTGGCATTGGCCAGGTGAAGTCATTGCCAGGGCTCTGCTTGGCATAAACCTACTATGAGAATCTACACTCAAATTCTTTTAAACTTACATAATATTAAAACAATTTTTTGGGCGAATTCAGTTCACCTCCTTTGATGCCTCCTGCTTTTTTTTTTTGCAAATGAGATTAGTTTTAATAAATTAAAGGAGATTAATCCTCTCATTGGTCGGGCTCTTGCAATTGAGCACGTTTTCCTCTTTGTGACCCTGACACCACCTGATGTTTTGAATTCTGTTGATCTTGCCAGGAGAAAAGACATTCCAGGTACAGAGGAGGGACTCACATGCCTTTTTTATGAAATACAGATATGAAAGTCTTTGGAGATGTCCTCAGAAAGTTAAAACTTTGCCCTCTCTATGCTCAAGAGGATTTTTGAAACATTCTAATTAATATTCGACTAATTTTCTTGGCCTGTGGGCTGTATTCAAATTTTGGACAAAAGAATTAAGCTACTTCTGTCTTAGTTAAGTTGAGATTGTTTTCTCTGTCAGAGAATGTTTTGTTGTTAAGAGCGGGTCAAGGTGGGAGAAAGGGCCTGGAATGTACCCCAACTCCCATGTGTGAAATGCTTCCTCCTCAGGGGCGTGCTCTTGGGAGGTGGTAGAACCTTTCGAAGGCAAGGCCCAGTGGAAGGTCTTTTCCATGTGGGGCATGCCCGTGAAGGGGTCTACGGGACCTATTCTACCAGTCTGTCTCAGTTTTCCTTCTTGGTCAGGAGGTGAACAATTTATTCCATTATATGGCTTCTTGCTTCTTCCAGGAACCCAAAGCAACAGGGGCCAACAGACCAGGGATATCAATGCCTACTGACCAGAAATGGAAATCTTTAAGATTACGAGTCAAAAGGAATATTTTCTCTTTTTAAGTTGATTGCTTCACCTACTTCTTATAGCAACGGAAAACTAACGCATGGGCTGTTTCTCCTTACTAATGATTTCTGAGCGCACTCTCATAGCCTAACAGGTAACACTCAGCATTGTACTGAAATCACCCCATGAGTCCGCCTCATCCCCTCAAAAGTGAAATACCTCCTTAGACTCAGGAAGCATTTCCCAACAGAAATCCTGTTTCATGCTACTAGCCACAAATATTCTCTGGTTCTGCAACTTGGAATACCTAATCTGACGTTTGTAAGAAACCAGTTATTAACATCTAAATGCTGTAATGGTAAAAATGCATGAGCATACATGTTAAATTTCTAATCAAACATTGCAAAAATGCATTAATCAGTATTTCATAGTTCATTACAGTCTGACTAATTTTGAAATCCCTCATGTAAATTGATTAAATGTCTTCTGCAGGCAGATAAATTGGTTTTTGTTTTAAGCAACCTTTACTGAGAAAGCCATAATTCTCACACATTATGACTATAGCTCTTGTGTATTAGTTTCCCCCACATAATCGAGATTTTTCTTGCTGCGACCAGGCCTATCAGCCAATTGTATCTTATCCTGCCGGCCTAAATATTTAGCAAGCGTCTACGTTGTGCTCAAGATTGTGTGAAGCACAGGAAGATAATGTGAGAAGAGTGAGTCATTTCCTCACCCAAGCAGAGTAAGAGAACTCATCCTTGTGAGGAGCTTAAAGTGTGAAGCCCGTGCACACAGTCAAGGCTGGGCTGAAGAGGATAGCATGCGCTATTTCCTTCCTTTCTAAAGAGGGAAACTTAACTCTAAACAGTCTTAACAAAAGGTAAAGTGCTTAGGTATTGGAGGAGTACTGGAGCCATTTTCATATTAAACCCTGGACAAGGCAGGAGAATCTGGATCCAGAGATGTCATGCTCTCAGGACGCTCTGTCTTGCCCTATCGGACTAGCTTCTCAGATCCCCAGCTGTGAGCCTTCCCACGAGGCTGGTACCTTATCCCAGGCTACTCTGAGACAGTCTCAGAAGAAAGAAGGTTTTCTCCCTGTTCCAGTTAGAATTCCTTAGGCATGACTCTGATTGGCTTATCTGGTCATTTGAACCAACCACTGTAACTTCCTGGAAGGACTTTGATTGGCTTATCTGACTTGTTTGGACCAGTCACTATGGCCTCTGAAAGAAATTTAATTGGTTCAGCTGGCTCAGTTGAGCCAATCAATGTGACCTCCCCAAAAGATGATGATTAACTTAGCTGAGTTGTTTACCCCCACTTCCACCCCAGACTACAGGGTACAGGGGAAAAAAAGT
The DNA here is from genome assembly GCA_004027205.1 of Ctenodactylus gundi. Lineage (NCBI taxonomy): Eukaryota > Metazoa > Chordata > Mammalia > Rodentia > Ctenodactylidae > Ctenodactylus > Ctenodactylus gundi. The sequence continues at coordinate 177,268 of PVKB01000433.1, forward strand.
AATTCTAGATTTTTATGCCTACACCTCGGGACCTAAGGACAGCAGTGAGAATAAGATACACTTCCTATAGAAGGGAACTAAGCCAGAAGGGTATGACGAGGTCTGGCTCCCAAGAAGAGAAGGGGATTTAACTGGTTTGTGAGGGGTGAACAAGGCAGGGATGGAAAGAAGATTGGAAAATGCATAAAGAGTCTGAGCATACCCATCTGGGGAATGGTGGGATAGTCTGAGCCAGGAGGACAGTCCTGGGAGCAGAAGCGGACACAAGTGATAAGATTGCACGATACCAAATATGGCAGAGCATGGAAACCAGTCAGAAAGAAAGAGAGAAATGTTGCCTGCTTCCAAGCAGAGGAGTGGAAAGGTGATTTAAGCAATGCTGCACTGACGGATTGAGGTCTAGGAGGTGCGGTTCTCTGGAAGCTGGTGCTGTGAGCTGGGTGAAGGGAACAGCGGTGGTCCAGGAAGGAGAAGTAGGAAAGAGAGCAAATCTGAAGGATTCCTTCTGGAAATAGGTAGCAGAGCTGGAGGAGAGCAGAGGCAGGAAGTGACAGCACGAGGCCCTTGAAAGAATGGTGATTGGGAAAGAGATCTATTTATTAAGATATAATAATTATAATAACAATACTTATTGCTCACATGTAATGTGTATTTTTATGTGTTAGGCATTGTTCCATATATTCACATGTATGAGCTCATTGACTCTGTCTAACGACTCTATCCAATGGGCAGCATTATCAGCCTCATTTTTCTGATGACAAAATTGGGCAACAGAGAAGCTAAGTAACTTGCTTATATGATCCTGCAGGTGCTAAAGCGTGAGGCTGACCTTTGAACTCAGCAACTTATCCCCAGAGTGTACTTAAAATGCATCCAGTTCTTGACAGGTTGGATTTCCAGTGGTAACGGCCCATTGCATGCCTGGTGTCCAGGTCAGTAGAGGGGAGTTGGGAGAAGCTGAGGGAAAAAGGAAGATGGATGAAAGGAACAAAGATGACTTGTGAGAATTAAGAGAGGAAATGTTGAAGGGAACTGCAAGTCCAAGACCGAGGAACTTGCAAAAACATACCATGGTTCATTCTCACTGATTTGTTTGCCAAAATAAAGCGGCATCATTAAAGTGAAAGGGTTTATCTCCATCTTGCTTTTGAAATGAAGAAAGACTAAGCGGTAGTTTTCAAAATGGAACCCAGATCTTTGGTTCAGTGGGATAATTTCAAGTAAAACTAGAAATACACCTACCATCTTGGAACTTGGGGTCTGAGGTGGGAGGATAATTGAGCCTGGGAGTTGATGACCAGCCTGGGCAGCAAAGCAAGATCCCGTCTCAAAAAATAAGAAAATAAGCAATAATTAATTAATTTCAAGTGGTAGCGGAGACTTTTCTGATATTTTAATTCTACATATTGAATATCTCTAATCTGAAAACCCAAAATATGAAATGCTCCAAAATTCAAACCTTTTTGAGTGCCAACATAATTCTACAAGTAGAAACTCTCACACCAGACCCCATGACGTAGATTGTGGTAAAAGTACATGTTCACTAGAGACGTTGTATAAAAATCATCTTCTGGCTATATGAATGAAGTATCCATGAAACATAAGTGACATCCATATTTGGACTTTGGCCCTATCTCTAAAATATCTCATTATGGTAGGTTAAAGAGTGCAAAATCTGAACAAAACTCCTCCCAATCAGAAACGCTCCTCAATATTTTGGGTTAGAGACACTCAACCCTTATGTATAACAGATGACACAATAATCACAAAATGAAACCCAGGAGTTTGACATTGATTATTGTTCAGGATGATTGAAGTTTAATCTTTTAGGCTAGATGAATTTTTTTTTTAAAGTAAAATTGAGAATGGATGATGTGGAGACACAACAAAAATTGCCCCAATATAGTGAGAATGATATTTTTGGTAAATATTGAGTCAAAGGCAGATTCCTACTGGCCCAGGCCAGGAGAGCAGAAACCATCCCACCTCAGCCATCAGCCTCTCAACCCTCACAGAAGCTGCTGTGTCACCATTCCCAAACACACACGTGAGGGCTCCTTGGTCCCTGTCTTCTCTGATCCTTTCCTGCCACATATATGTCATTATCTCCATCTCATCGTCTTCCTGTGCCTTTGTCAGCTTGTTCAAAGACCAGCAAATGCAAACGCCTGTCAGGGACACTTGGGTAATATGTAACGTGTGACCAAAAATATGGCGAATGTTCCCTTTTTAAAAATTTTATTACCATAAAAGACACACTGTCATTAATCCCCATTGGCTTTGAACACATGTACAGCATCCTTCTTGCTACATTCTAAAGTGGTTCTGAAACACCTCTTTCATTGTGCTGCTGTGGTTACCTCGATACCCTGAACTGATGCAAAACGTTTACCTCTCAGGGTTATTTTGGCATCAGAGAAGAGGTACAAGGCCACAGGGCCAGATTCGGTGAGTAAGGAGGATGAGGACACACCATTACACTTTTCTGAACCTACCTTCCTATTACGTAGTACTCAACAGCAGCGCTCATTGTACGTTTGATCACATCTTGCCAAGACAGTCACAAGGCGACTTTTGGAAGTGCTTCAAAAGCTGCAAGAAAGTAGAATAAGCGAGGATAGTATTCTGAGGGGCATTAATGACAATGCGTTACTTACTGTAAGGAATTTTCTGTTCAGATGTTCACCATGTATTTTGATCACCTTTTGTAAATAAGTAGTTAAGACCAGGGATTGGGTAGGACTCTCGAGAAGCCTAGAGGAGGTGTCTCATGTCAAGACAGTCACATGCAATTTAGGTCCAGATTGTCTTATGAGAGAGAATGCAAACCCTACATGGGAAACAATTGGTTCCCCAGCTACCGTTTGCCACATATGTAATATGTTCATAAGGCACACAGTGAATCTCAGACACAGAGACAAAGAGGGTCATTCGCCCTGGGAAAGGTCTGTGTATGTGCACAGGCGCCTGTGCCATGGGGACAGTGTCACCGAGCTTGACTCCTCCCCAGGAAGCCTTCTGTGATGGCCATTTTTTCCTCTGTCTTGGGCTGAATTCTCTCTTTATTATACCTTCAATTCTTCGTGGAGAAAACACCCTCAAAGGTTAGAGAGGGCCAGCATGTGAGCTACTGGCAGAGGTCAGGGGGGATCCCAGAGGAATCTCTAGCTGGCACGCCATGATGGGATGGCACGAGGATCCAGCTTACCAAGTCGGCTCACCCTAACTTACAAGAAGCTCCTTCTGGCTGTTCAGGGTGTCCTTCCCATATGAGTTTCTGCTTTAGCTGAGTCCACCTGTGGTAAGACCTAAAAATGGCTGCTAGCCCTTCTCTTCCCCAGGCCTTCTGAGCTCTGTACCTGAGAGCAAGCTGATCCCATCCACGGGTTTAATTCACAGACATGCCTATATGTCCAGGTGTTGAAGGTGAGAACCCTGGACCTCAGCATGCACGAGCCAATAGCATGGAGGTGGAAGACAGTGTCCGCTGGGTTGACAATGGAGAAATAATGGATACCTATGTTCACAGTGTTGCAAGTTTTCCAGACAAAGCTGGAGGGAAAAAATGGAGCTGAGTGGATCAGAGCAGGCTTCCTAGAAGAGGTCTTTGTGACTTGAGCTTTTTTTGGGGGGGGGGGGGGTAAATATCCTCAGGAGAACATCCAGGGCAGAGATACACCAGGTCCTCCACGACCCAGGCTGAAGTCTCAGGCCTTCTTTAAAATACATGTGGGAAGTTGTTATGAACTTCAAAAATCTTAACTATGAAATACAATCTTAAGGGTTCCTTTTAGCATATTATCCTTACTAAGGCATCTACTTTCTACAGACAGCCCGGCAGTAGATCTTCAAAGGTCTAAGAGAATCTTACGTGGTTCTGCTGGAGTCAGAGATTTAAACGGTCGATTAAAAAAATAAAAAAGACAAATTGCTTCTTGAAGCGACTGGTTGTGTGCCTGAGTTTTCTCTGCTTTGGATAAAATTCTTGAAGTTTTGATGACTGTTTTGTTTTTCTATTATCATGACTGATCTCCTCCGAGTCTATCACGAGAGTGTCGTCCCTGAAATGACTTTTGGTCTTTTCACCTGGGCTGACTGATGCAGAAGGAGTCGTCTCTGCAAGGGGCAAGGGGAAAGGACAATCTTTCTTTGAAAAAATCACAGAGAATCCTGGCTGTGGGATCTGCCCGCAAAATGACCTCTGATTGCTTCCTTAGTTCTGTAGCCTTTTCAGATTCATCTAAGTAGAAAAAGCTCCATGTGGGGAACAGAGTGTACCAAGTTTCTTTCTTTTTAATTTTTTTTTAACTTTTCAGTCTGATGTCTTCCTTGCCAAGTTCTGAGTCCATGGAAAAATTGATCCAATCCTTTGAGTGTCATTAATAAAATCGTGATTTAAGTCCTGTCCCACAGGATGCTGTGATGGAGGAACTGTGGACACAGAGCGAAGACCTTTCACCTTCTTGTCTGAAAGATGCTGCCTCCATCCAAATAATCAGTTTATCATCATTATGGGAGGGAGAAACCAGATGCAAAAGCGAGGGTTCTGTTTTTAATGATGTGAATTTGTTTACCTGGATCCTGCCCCGGCAAGCAGTGAGTAAGCTCTGGAATGTACGCCTTCCATGTTTGAATTATTGATGGAGCTCAGGTGCCAAGTTACTCTCTCTGCGTGTCTAACATTTCCCTTATCCTGCCATCTAAGAGAAGCTTTCATGCCACGCTTTCATGCCAAGAGCATCTTCCGGGAGAAATGGTAACCTCAGCAGAAAGGATGGCTCTCAGGTTCTGTTCCACGTATTGACAAATCAATAGCTCGAAGCTGCCAACCTTCACTCTGGCTTGGCTCCACACTGAGCCTGAGCCCCACGGAGGCCATATTCACCCCTGTTCCTTTCTCTGGGCTGATTTCATTAAAAAAAAAGACTGGGTTAATTAGGGACAGGGACTTATTTCCAGGTATCCCTTTATCAAGCTCATTGTCCTATTTGGAAATGAGAATTAAATATTAGTCGGGCTGGGGAAGTCTGAATAAAGAAGCCTAGTTTTGTCCACGTGGGGTGAAAACAGGGAGTGAGGACAGAACAAATGGTCAAGGGCAGGCGTCTGAGAGCATAGGGGACATTGTGACTCTGGGCGGCGTTGGGAGCGAGAGTATAGTATTTCCCAGGTGTCTCAGCTAGGACTCAATGAAAGGGTCTCCCTGATGTTGGCCTTCTCCATTTATTGAGATGTCAAGCTCATCTAAAGGTTGTAAGTCTTGTCTGGGGGCCTGTGTTGAAAGTTTGAAGTGAATATTCTTTGGTTTTGATTTTCATAGTTTTAGTTACCCAGCAGTATTTTGAAAACATCAGATGGAAACTTCAGGCTCAGAAATGAACATAAAGATCAAATTTTATGCCATTCTGAGGAGTGTGATGAAATCATGCCATCTTACTCCACCCTGCATAGGACACGAATCATTCCTCTGTGCAGCGTATCCACATGGTGTGTGTTACCTGCCTGCTGCTCATTAGCCTTCCTGGTTATCAGATTGAGCACTGAGCTATCTCAGTACTTGTGTTCCAGCAACCAACCCTTAATAAGAGCCTAAAGCCATGTCACTACTATCTGAGCACAGACGAGTTGTACCACGGCCTTTGCTCACATGAGAAATGAACGTGAAATAATAGATCTTTTGAATAAGACAGGTCACGTTCGTGTAATGGTTATTAAAGTACATTGTTATTATTGTTCTATTTAATTATTACTTATCATTAGTCTCTCACTCTGCCTAATTGATAAAGATATAAATGTACAGGAGTGAAGAGAGCACATGGAGGATTCAGTACTTTGCCTGGCTCTTAGGCTCAGAAGTATAGCAAGTGTCTGTTGCTCATGTGTGTATAACCTCTAGTGTCTTTTTTATTTGTTGGAGATTAACAACAACACTTTAATTCCTTTTTAGAAAAGACACTTCCCTCCTTCTGCCAGCTGGAGTCCTCCGCCCCTTACCCAAGGCCGGGGTGAACTTGAGATCTCCCTCTAGCCAATCACGTTCTTTCCTGAGACTTGGAGTCTTGAGCAGGTTGACGCAATAAAAGGTAAACCGGAAGTGATCAACACTGAGTGGTTCCAGAGGTCATGCCCTGACAGCGTCATGAGTCACACCTGCTCTCTGGCTCCCAGGTTTGCCCCGCTTCTGCCCTTTGCTAAATCTGGTTCCATCACCTTTTGGATTCTGGAGTCTGGAGCTCTCCCAGCATTCTGGAATGTGTGGGCTTTAGTGGCTTATGATCATCTGTGATTACTGCAGTGGTCTGTGTCAGCAATTTAACGGAACCGTTAGAAAGGCGGAGCCATTGCTGCGGAGCCATTGCTGCACCTTGACCTCTACCCAGGAACAGGCTTCTTGTGATGGAAGAAGCCGGGTTAAGTGAAGGCCGGTCCAACCGGGGGCCTGCTGTTTATTTGCCTTTCGGTTTTTGAGTGAGGAGAAACTGTAGAAGACAGTGTAAACTACGTCATATAGTTAATGCATGTATATAAGTGCTAAAACGTCCTTTAAAAAAATTTCACTGTAATACTTTTTTAAAAAAGTCAAAAGCCAAAACAAACAAACCAACCAACAAATTAAAAACCCAAAGCCATCAGGCCACCACTGTAGGTTAGACACGCTTAGGGAACTTGGATCCTCACCGTGTATTGGGTCATGACAAAGGTCATTTCGTATATACTGATAGCAATAAAATTGCAATATGACAGTTTTTCTTTGTTTTTCTATTATGTTTCAAATTTTGTGCTGAGAACACCATATGAATAATGAATTAACTCTAGCAAAAATGTAATTGGCATGGCAAATAGGCAGACCCCCCTGACTTATGATCGTTTGTCTAATGATTTTTTTGACTTTACAGTGATATGCCCTCAATGGATACTGTCCTTTGAATTTTGACTTTTTCCTGGGCTTGTGATGTACAATATAATCACCCCTCAAGACGCCGAGCAGTGGTTCTGAGTTACAGTTCCCAGAGAGCTGCATCACTGCAGTTAGAAACAATGGACACCCTAGTGGGTGTGTCCAACTTGTGACCCACCATGTTTTTATCCTTCACTTTCTTTAAGTTGTAATGAAAAGTTTATATACATATGTATGTACACATTAGCTACATTGTATATTTTTATGCAGATTGAGACAGTTCCTCTTCACTTAAACGAAAACAAAAAGACCAGGGCAAAACCTAGCAGGCCAGAAATTGGGGGTTCACCGAAGTGCAGAATACTAAATTGCTAAGTTAGCATGCTTGGAATGCTTGGTATGTTAGGTGTATTGAACACATTTCTGACTTAAGCTATTATCACTTTCTGATGGGTTTATTGGAAGGTGGCCCTGCGGTAAATCAGGGAGCATCTATATATTTATTGCAGAGGTGAGAAAATTGAGGCAAAGATGTGAAGTCATTTTGGAGGCAAAATAGTTGGGATTTGAACCTGAGTTAGTCTCCTCCAAGGCCCATTAATTTCCACATTTTTTTCCTGCACTGACTCTCAAATGTATTTCAATTCCAAGTCTAATCCTGCTGAGAATTAGAAATGATTCTGATCAGTGGAGGTGGTGGTGTGCACCTGGAATCCCAGCACTCTGGATACTGAGGCAAGAAGATCACAAGTTTAAGCCCAGCTGGAGCAATGTAGAGACTTAGTGAGAACCTCTCTCAAAAATAAATTGACATTACAAGAGGGCTTAGGTGTATAGCTCAGTGCAAATGGCGTTCGTTCAATCCCCAACACTGCTAAAAAGAAAGAAGAGGAAGAAGGAAGAAGATTTTATTCCCCAGGAGAAAATGTCTGGGGACATTTTCAGTTGTCACAGTAGGAGAAGGGGCTTTACTAGAATCTAGTAAATAGAAACCAAGCACGAGGCAAAGCATCGTACTACACAAGCCACCGTAGGAATTAACCAAAGCTTCACTAGTGCCCAGGCTGAGAAAGCCTAGACTAAGCCTTCCTCCACACAGTTCAAACCAAGAAAATCATGTGATACCAGGTCAAAAATCTAGGCAGGTGACACCCAGAGAGGGAAATAATTATTTTCTTTGTGATCACGTGTCTGTATATTACAGTAGTTCCTCTCTTCTTTCCCTGGTGTTTGGGAAAAACACAACCGTCCCCTCCACCTTTCTATCTTCCCCTTCCCTGTGGCATTAGCCACTTTGGAAATGTTTGTGCTGCATGGAGTCATTCAGCCACTGCTTATCAATAATATCCCCTCGGCATCTGCTGCCCTCTCTGTGTGAATGGCTCGGATCAGAGTGAGCCCACGGTGAGCAGGACCACATCATGCCGGGAGCCTGCTCCTTGGAGGAGTTCAGCCCCATGTTTGCTCCCTACAAAGAGGCCTAACTAGGAGAAAGGCAGCTGAGTGTGTAAAGATGACCCAGTAGGACAGACGGTACCAAAGGAACCATTAGGATTTATCAAGAAAACAAATATGCTTTCTGAAATTGTCTGAAGCTTTATTAATAGAAGGGACCCAAATGGCTTGGAAGGAGTCAGCTTAGGAAATGCTTAGTACCCTGACGATCTCAGAATGCAGGGTACAGCGCTTTTAAGTTAGGTCCTCTTCCTTCATGATGCTGTAAGTCGTGCCAACACGGCACATCTCCGCAGGTGCAAGGGTGGGGAAGGAGTTTTGTCTCCTCTGGGAGCTGAAGAAGAAGAGGCTCCAGCTTTTCTTGGGCATGTGACAACTTCCCATCCCTGGGTGAATCCAGGTGGGCTATGGGGGAGATGAGAGTTTGGGTGGTCTCAGGTTGCCGCCCACCATCCTCTGAGTAGATGAATATGGTCTCCAGATCAAGGACTGGACTAACCACCAACATATTCCAGTTGGCTAACTCCTGTCAATTGCTATCAAGGTGGTTTCCAACCCTAAAAGACTTCGCATCAAAAATTCTGATTTTGGGCTTTTTTTTGGTTTCTTTTTGATAAAAAGAGAACATGCAGCAGCAATTTACCCCATTTGCCTTTTACCTGGCCACTGCGTGGTTCACTGAGTCCCTGAGATGCCTGCCTAGCCTGTGCAAGAGCTTGAACTGCAGTCCAAGTCCTAGTGAATCAACACAGCCACGCATCACCTTTCCAGAAAGTTAAGAAACCAAGTAGACCAAAAGAAAAGGATCACACATTGGGGTTAGACCAGGTCATGATGCTTGGAGTGACCGCAAGCACTCTTGGCCTAAGAAGCTGTCAAGAAAGATTCCCTTGGGCAAGGCAGGGAGGAAAGTTGGGGTTTGGAGTTGTGAAGATTTGGATAGAAAGAAGCAAGAAAGGCACCAGGCAGGATGGTGGGGCTTGAGAAGGGCCTAGTAACATGCAGGGATGAGTTTGGCTTCTGTGGGGTGGGACACTGGAAAGGGGTTAGACTTCAAAACTGGAAGCACTGTGCTGCCCAAGTCATTAGGCTCATCATCCCCTACTGTCTAGAGGTGTGATTTCATGGGGGACAGAGAGGAGGAGGAAAGTTGGTGCAGGACAAACTATTTAGCCTGTCAGATTTCTTCATAGAGTCATCAATCCTCATCCTTCCTATATCAAACCTCAATCCATGGCTCAATCCAACACCAGGTCTTTCAGGTAAGCAAACCCACTCTGAGGTTACCTACTGGATGCAGTCATCAGTCAACTTATTGATATACAAAATACATTTCATTATATTGAAGGTTCCTATTAAGAAATTATATGCCAGGAAATAGGGATGAAGGTTAAGTGTACGCATCCCAAAATCATCAGTGGCCTTCCTGATTTTCTTCTTGGGTTGAGTGAGGACTCATGTTCCTGACTATTGCACCATTCAGGAAACACTCAAAACCTTGGAGAGATGATTTTCATGTGACCAGGACACTGAACTCTGATAGGCTGGAGTAGAGAGAGTGTAAGAGGGTAGTGATATAGACAGAATGACCTGTAGAGGCTCTGAAACCTCCTGGATTTCTCATGATCCCCTGCATGGGTCATTTGGGAATGAAATATCAGCCTCCTGTTCTGGATTTCTCAGACCTCTAATTCCTGCTCTACATGGGTGATAAGCAAAAATAACAAATTCAATTTCTTATCTTCACGCATTCAGTAATCCACAAGGGGTTTGTGACCAAATGTCTGACTGTCTTCCCCTATACACCAAGAAAGCAATTTTCCACAGGGCACAACAGCTGGGTGCCCTCTAATTGCATTAAGTTCTGATGTTACCTTCCTAGAGACAAATCAACCTCCACAGGTTAAGGTCTCAGTTCCCAGAATGTGCCACACTCACCTTAGATGTCAGTTGCAAGCCCCAGATGGTGACTTGTGCTTCTAATAGAATGATTTCAGGTTCCTACAACCCCCTCCTTGGCGTTCAATTAGCCTTCTACAGTGGCTCAGAGAACTCCCAAACCTATTTATTGTAAAGGATTCAAATGAGAAGATACTTATGCCTTTATTTGGTGGGAGAAGCCAGAGCTTCCATACCCTTCCTTAGTGGGTACACTGCCTTCCATGAAGCTCCAGGTGTTCGGCTACCAGATGCTCTCTGATCCTTGTCTGTCGGGCTTTTATAAAGACTTCATCATATAGGCCAGAGTGACTAAATCACTGGCCATTGGTCCCTGGAGGCTGGGGGATGGGTTGAGTACCCCAACCTCCTAATTCTGCCTAGGTCTTCCTAGTTTAAATGTGCGATTTTAAAAGGGGGGGCTGCCAGCATCAGTCAACTTATTAACTTACCGGAGCATACGTAATTAGGATTTTAGGAGTTGTCTGTCAGGAAGCAAGGATAAAGATAAAATGTATGTTTTATAATAGCACGAAGAGTCTTATTGACTCTCTTCTTGGCTTAAGCAAGGACTCCTGCTCCTGCATTCTTTGCTGCTCAGCAATTGCTCAGAAGCTTCAAGTGGCTATTTCTGTGTGGTTTGTTTGTCTGGAAATGGAAACTTTGAGCAAGAGGTGAATGACAAGTTCTTCCTAACACAACCTCAATTCTAGCCTTAGTGTGCTATGTAAAAATACATGCACATTTATAGGTGTTATGTTTTGGATCTGGAATGGCCTCTAAAAGCCTCATGTATTCGGACATTGTGAATTTTCTATGGACTTCTAGAGCTATTGGAAAGTAGGTTCTGGTAGCATGTGGCGGATGGCTGGGCATGTGGTGGATTGCTGGGTGGAGGCCTTGAAGTGTGTTCTTGTCCTGGCTTCTTGCCCAGCCCTGATCCTTCTTCATGTGATGCTGTGAGCAGCTGTGCTTTGCCAGACCCTGACCACCACTGCAAGCCACCAACGAATGGGATGAGAACCCCTGAAACTGAGAGCTAAAATAAATCTTTCCTCCCTGATGTTGTAGGTGTTGGGTATTTAACCCAGCACTGAATAAAACAACTAACCAAAGACATTTAAAGGTTAGTTTAATGTCTTCATCACTCTTACTGACTGAGAAAGCAGGTGTCACACGAGCGTTGTGTGTATCACTGGGTACTTGAAGCTAGGACCTTTACACTGAGTTACATCTTCAGCGTTTTTTCTTTTTAATTTAATTTATTTTTTTGAGAGAGGGTCTTGCTAAGGTGTCTAGGCAAGTCACAAACTTGTGATCCGTCTGCATGAGCTTCCCTTAGCGCCAGGATAATGGCTCTGTATGCCATTTGAATGAAACAGCCTCTGGAATGGCAGGATAGAGTCTGCCTGAACCGGCAGGGGTGAACCTGGACTAGGTAGTGTGTCTTAATGCCTAGGAGACAAAGGCCTTGCAAAATCTGAGTTCAGGCAGATAAAGGTCAAAAAGGGATTCATGGACCTGGGAAATGGTTCACGAGGGTGGGGAAAATTCGGAGCCCCCAACTGTGACCCACAGAGACGTGGTCAGTGTACCCCATAGAGTAACAGGCTGAGATTCAGGTCACTTTTAGTGTTCTCTTCTGCGGGAAATACATGCATGGATCCGGAGATTGTTTTTGACTGGAGAAGAACAAATTGCATGTTACAGGATTTGAATAGATTAAAAACATTAAAAAAATGTTCTGCGTCTGCTCCCATTGTGTTTTGACTTTATTGCTGGTGATTTCTCCTTTGACTCGCTAACAGGAATGCATTTTTTTTTTTCTTGATACTGCCATTACCTATTCCTGCTACTTTCCAGGTCACTAATTTTTCTGCTTAGAGTTCATTCTGTTTAGACCGATATGCTGTCTCTTTTAATGAGGTTATTTCTGGGTTATTAGCCTTCCTGTGATATGATACCTTATGGGAAGGATCTAATTGATGTAAATCAAACACAGCTTGCAGAAGGAAGAAAAAAATCAAAGTCATCCTTCAGATATTTGGTGGATCTCAAGGCATCTCAGAATTTCAGGATTTAAGCTACTTTTTCAACAAGAGGTTACATGTAGCTAATAACACAAATAAATCCTTTCTTATTCGTAAATTAGCAGGTTCAAAGAAGTGGAAATTGAAGGAGAGCATTGGCATTTGGGTTTGCTGAATAAGCTTCAGACAGAAATTAGACTGAAAAGTATCAAGTGGGAGGGGTTTAATTGTACAGTTCAATAACCTTGCCAACATATTTTTATTAAGGCATTCTTACATAAGCCATTAAGCTTTAGGTTAATTTTTACAGATATTTTCCGGCTGTACTTAACGAAGGGGGATAAAATGAAGCAAAGGGAAGGTTTTCCTCTAAAAGTCTCATAAGTCTCTTCGAGTTCCTTCACTTGAGAGGGATTTTTGTGGCACTGTGGTCATCAGAGATGCCTGCTTTTATGTCCGCATTAGCGAGAGGAGTTTGCTTCCCTCCCCCTCATTTTGCTCCTGAACGTTAGCTTGTCACAGGAGATTCAGACATGGTGGCATATTATTTTTATCTGGAAAGATAGAAAAACATGGTTCCTCTCTCTTTCCTTAAGGTCTTGTTCATTCATTATGTTACACGCCTGTCTCAGAGAGAAATTGCTCCACTCCTGGAGAGAGAAGGCCAGCCCTGAAAGCGCCAGAGGGGGAGCTGGGGAGGTGCGGTGTGGGTGGAGCTCTTGGCTGTGGGGACACCTGCTGGGGATGGAGACTGGGTGACGGTGGGGAAGGCAGGTAGAAGATGACACTCAGAGGTTTCACTGGGGAGTCTTGGCACAATGGAATGTAAGGGAATTGTGGACCTGGTCTCTTGGGTTATGTGACTAAGAGCCCTGTGATGCTAATGTCTTATATGGTCAATTAAAGTAGCAAAAACTCAAAGTGAACCGCTGACGGCCACTGTCCCAGCTCTCCTGAGATTCATGTGTTGCCCTGGCTTGGAAAAAGCATACTATCTACTTCCGAGGCTTGTTCAGAGAAATTCGCACGTGCAAATAAAAGCAGGGTGGGACATCCCAGGTACCACACAAAACGATGGCTGCAAAGTCTTCATGATGACAGTTATGAAAGTCCAAGGAGGCCCAGGGGGGCAGTGCCTTTATGAAGCGCTGCTCAGCCTCAGGGTCAGTGGATGCCTAGGCACAGAGGTGGCACCGTGAGCACACATGAACCTGAATCGCAGTTGACGGCTGGCCTTTTTACTGACATCAGAATCTGCAGTTGGGCATCTGCCTACAGTGAGTTGTCTGTCGACTGGAAGGCAACCAGGCAAGTAGATGACAGCCTCAAGTCAGTAACTAAACATACCTTTCCATGGCCAACGAGAGGTCTGAGAACACACCAGCTTAGATCACATGGAATGGTGCGGATGGGAAGGTGGAGCAAAGGTGGGGTGAATGAACTGAGCCAGAGGCACGAAGAGAGCCGAAACCTGCGTTCCCCACCTCCACCTTCCTTGGAGGCAAACAAGGCCTGGAGCTGAGGCAATGGAGGGGCCCAGGGCTGAGTAACGTCTTTTGGGATCTTCCCGGATTCTCTCTGAGTGAGATATAAACATTAAAACGACTCCTTCCATCCGTGTGTGCACTCTTCTCTCTGCTTTAAATCCAGTTTTTCTTCTCTGCCTGCTCTCTAACCCTGTGGACCACCTTTGGCTTCTTGAGGGTTTGAATTCAGGAACAGCAGCCGAAGGCAGGAGCAAGCGAGCAGGGTGGATGCCCGGCGCCTTCCCTCGGCAGGCTCTCCTCGGCTCCCAGCTTTCGGGACTTCTCCTTGACCCGTTCCCTTCTGGGCAGCTAGTGGCTAGCTCTCCCATCCGCTCTTTCGGTGACCTACCGACTCCCTAACTTCACCTTTGTAACCAGCACCTCAGCTTGCCCAGTCGCGTGTAGGTCTGCAATTTATTTTGAATTATTGTCTATGGTGTGAGATAAGAGCGAAGTGCTCTTTATTCTATATCACTATGGAGCTGTTTCAGAACTTTCTGTTCAAAGAACTGTTATTTTAATAAGAATATCACTTTACTGTCTTGATCAAACATTTGTTTCTAGATACCTTATTCCATTTCATTGATATCTTTGCCTTTATACAAAACTATAGTATTTCTCATATTGCTACCTCATAATAAATTTTGAGAGCCTTTGTCTTTTTACAAAATTGATTTGACTGTACCATGTGTATGAATATGAAAAAAATATAGTGAATGTTAAATTTAAAAATATTTATATGACAGTAAAACATCTATTCCCCCTCAACAGACTTCCATTCACTTTGAAGGAATAGATTGATTCAAAAAGAATTAACACTTAAAAAAACTGAGAACTTTAATCCATGGAGAAGACACAGATTTTTATTTATTTTAAATCACTTAAATTTTCTCTTAGAAATTTTGTGTAGTTTTTAATGTGAATTTCTTGCACATCTTTTGCAAATATATCTCTCAGTTTTTATCTTTGAGTGCTGGTTTAAGTTGTACAACCTGATTTTTATTGTTAATGTATAGAAAATGATTGATTTTTGCAAGAAATTTTATATTTTGTGATATTACTATTAGTTCAAGGCAATATTTTATTTTTGTAATTTTCCTGGAATTTCCCCTTTATATAACAATGACTGAAAATTTTTATACGATGGCAGCAGGCATCATCCCCTTTGTTCGTAGTTGAAAATTTAGCAGTAGTTCAACATGATGTAATGTTAGATATACATTTTCCATAGAAAGATATTTCAGAAGTTCTTTTTAAAGTTCTACTTTATTGAGAAAAGGTGATGTTGAATTTTATCAAGTTTACTGCTCTCACTCTATTGAGATGATCATATGACCTTTCTATTTTTTTTAATGTGGTTAGTTTTAATTGTTTCTCAAATGCCAATTTATCCCTGTATTTGGGCAGTAACCTGACTGAGTTGAGATATACTAGCCTTTTCACGCATTGGTAGATTGGATTTTCTAATATTTAATAAACTATTGCCCATGTTAATAAGGGATCTTGGTCACTACTGTTTCTTTCTATTAGTATCCCCATAAATTTTGGTGTCAGAATTATACTCATTTTATCAAATGACACATAAAAGTGTTATTCTCTTTTACTTTTGGAAAAAAATTGTAAAAGGTCGATGTTATTTATTCTATAAACATTTGAGAGAATTTAACCACTGCAGCTGATCGTCCCTTATGTGACAGTTTTAATGCCGAATGTCTTTAATAAAGGTAAAACTGGTCTTTTCTCTTTTTCTTGGATATATTTAATTATCAATTTTGCACAATTATTATTATGGCTTTCAAATAACTTTCCGTCACCCCCAAATCATCAAATTAAGCAACACGATATCCCTGTATTATCCTTTTGCTATCTGTTGGATCTGTAGTGATGTACCTCTTTTCACTTCTGACGTTGGTAAGTTTTTTGGTTCATAAGTCTTACTAGGAATCAGTTTTATTTATCATTTCAATGGAATATCCAATTTTGTTCACTAACCTTGAAATATTTATTATTTCCTTACTTCTATTTAGTTTTCAGTTCATTTTATCCCTTTTATAGCCTTATAAGATGGAAACTTAGATCTTTGATTTTAAACCATTTCATTTTTATAATAAAAGCAATTAAAGTTGAAAAGTTGCCTCAATAATTACTTTAACTGTGTCCAAGAGATTTGAAAACTGTTGCATTTTTATTACTATTCATTCCCCTTAAAATATTTTGCAACTTACATTTGACTTTTCTCTTTGACACATGCCATATTTAGAATATTTGTTTAATTTCAAAATATAAAACATAAAAGTTTATATTTGTCCATTTTTAATTTTATTCTGATAATTTGATTCTTCTATAGTCTACCAACATGCTGTCTATGATTTCAGTGCTTAATATTTTTTAAGTTGTCTTTAATTTCTCAACAGATGGTCTGTCATGGTGAATATACCATATGCATTTTAAATAAATATGCCTTTTGCATTTGGATGTAGTGTTTTACTCAGCTCAGTAAAGTTAAATTAATCAATAGTATTCAAACAGTTCCTTTTCTAATATTTTTTTGGTATATTTGTTCCAGTAATTCCTTGAGAGAGAATAATCTTCAGTTATAATTGTGAATTTGTCTGTTTCTCTCCACAGTTTTGTTAATATTTGGTTAATGGATTTGGAAGATTTGTTTTTTACACACATATTTAGGAATCCTGTGAGTGAGTGAGTGTGTGCGCATGTGTGTGTGTGCTGTATCAAGAGAATCAAACCCATCCCCAACTCTGAGCTGAGTTCTCAGCTGCTTTTCATTTCTTTTGACACAGGGAGTCACTAAGTCACTAAGTTTCCCAGGCGGGGCTCCAGCTTGCTGTCTTTCTGCCTTACCTCCCAGAGTGCTGGAATTACATATCTTCTTGATGAATTGGTGCTTTATCTATTGATACATGAAATGTCCCTCCCTGTCTTTACAGACAAATGTAACAGGTCCCTTCCATCTTGTTTATGATGCTGTGGGAACAGCCATGGAAGAAAGGGTCCCTGCAGAAATCCATGACTTCCGTTCAGATGGCTGGAGACAGCCAGCTGCCTCAGCAACTCTGTCTGCTAATGATTCCAGGTTTCTCTCCTTTGTTTGGAAATCTTCTCCTTTGATTTCAGCATAGCTGTGTTATATTTCTCATCCATATAGTTTACATACCTTTTCATATCCTGTGTCTTTATAGCTTAGCATTTCTTGTCAACACTCCTTAGTCTATATGGTTTCGTCTTGACTAATACAATTTAATATTACTATTGTGATCATTGGTTTTACATTTATGAGACACTTATGAATTATATAATTATTACATAATTGATTAATTTTTAACGATTTGCACATCATAGGATAAAAACACACCAGGAAAGAATCCGTATGAATAACATGCCATTTTCCTTCCCAAACTGAGCAAATTGACAGTAGAAAAAACTTCAAGAACATTATTGACAACTCGAATTCTATACCTAAATCTAAACCTACAGCTGTCTTTATAATATTTGTATTAAACAACAGAGATACACACTTTTCAGGCATCTATAGGATATTAAAAATTATGCACACAGAAACATGTACACTGATACAGATATGCAAAATCACAGATGCACGCACACATTATGATGAAAACACAAAGAATGGAGCTAATTTAGGCCAAATTATCTGACTGCAATACGGTAAATGCAGAAGAAAGATTTTAGGCAACACTTTTTAGCCCAGTTGCAATTTCTTCATGTGTGCATATATGTGTGTGTATGTGTGTGTATATGTTTGGGTGCTACTGTGAACTGAGCTCAATGATTTTGCGATGAACTACATCTCAAGCCTCATTTTTCATCTTTGAGTCATACAAGTTGCTAAGTTGCCCAAGCTACACTCAGACTTTGTTTTTCCCCCCATTTTATTGGTATGTATAAGCGCAAAATTTAAGGTTTACAATGAAGTTGAGCATTTTGTGCACATACATATCTTGCCAAGGTGACAAGGACCTTCCCACTCTCCTTTTGTCTCTCTCCCTACCTCCCTCCCTCCCCACCCTACCCCACTGGTTCACTTTGTTTTTCATTTTAAGTTCCATGAGATAGTTGTGATCTGGGTCTCTCATATCAGAGAGACTTCGATGTTTCACCTTCTGCTTCTGACTCACTTCACTAAGCATGATGTTCTCAAGTTTCTTCCATTTGCCCGTAAAGGCCTCCACGCTGTTGGACTTTATAGATGCATAGTATTCCACTGTGTATAAATACCACACACTTTGTGATCCTCCTACCTCAACCTCCCAGAATGCTAGGATTATAGGATTGTGCCACTGTGCCTGGTTACAAATGTAATCTAAAAACGGTTTTCAAAATACTCTGAACTTGTGCGGCATTATAAGTGTTGAAGAGAAATGATTGAAATATTAAATTGAAAAGACAAAACATAAAAATTTTAAAACTTTAAAAACCTTTAGCAGATTATTTTTTTAAAAAAGGACACACATTCCTCACTTCTTGGCACACAAGCTCCCACACTGACTCTGGGCTTGGTTTGGAGACTTGCTTTAGCCAACAGGCAAGTGGAAAGTACAGAGACACTGAGACTTGGAAAGCACTTGCCTATGCGACCTCACTCTCTTACTGAGGCCACCACGGGGAGAAGCTAAAGTTGGTCTGCTTTGTGACGAGAGACATGTGGTCCAGCCGTCATTGTTGTCCTGACTCATGGCCTACCAGGTGCAGGCCATATGACCGAGGACGTCTTAGACCAGTTGTGGGAGACCTTTGGACTGCCTGTGGCCATTTGGATATATGTGGCATCATTGGCAGGCCATACAAAATTATCAAAGTTAAAAATTAGCCAGCTATACTTGGTGGAACATTGAACTATTATATAGCTAACTCACCTCCTAAGGTGAAGGTTGCTTTGGTCAGGCTGAACCAGATGATATTGGGGGCTGGGTACAAAGCGGGTGGGCTGGACATTTCCTAAGCCTGTCTCAGATCTTCCAGCCACCAGCCCATCTGAGCTGATCTCAGATGCAAGCATGAACCTGAGTTTTCCTGATCCACTCAGCCAAGATCCGGGCCAACTAGATGGTGACAGCTTTTAAGCCACCGAGATTTGGGGTTGACTTGTTACACCTAAGGTTAAGAAAACGGAGCGGTTGTCATATGAGTTACAAGTTGTGTCATTGCTATTCCAGCATCAACGGGAGGCAAAGAGCCTACAGCGGTGTGGCTGGGGCTGCAGAATTATGAGGAGGTGCAGAGCCAGGCTGAGAGCTTGGGCTCATCTTGCAAGCATGCCCTCTTTTCTCTGTCCTAAGCATAGCTGCTTTCACCCTGGTGGCACCTGTGTTTGATTTTCACAGCAGGTTATGAGTCACTACCCAAGAAACCAGGTCATAGTCCCTCACTAGCCGTGTACTCACCACAGTGGATGCTCTGGCTCTGTGGACAGCAGGCAATAGGAAACAGTACGTGCCGTGGAGGGCAGCCTCACGACCCAGCCACACACGCGGAGCAGGCCGCTGGTGCATTCCCAAAAGGCAGTGTGTGCACTGTAACCCTCTTGTGTCATGATGCTCACGGGCTTGGGATTCTCCTAGGGCCGGTTCTTCAAGTTTCTCCAGGAACCTGGAGTCATTAGCAGACGGGTTTGCTGAGGCAGCTGGCTTAGTTTCCAGCCATCTGAGCAGAAGTTAAGAATTTCTGCAGGGACCCTTTCTTCCACAGGTGTTCCCACAGCATCGTAAACAAGATGGAAGGGACAAACTACATCTGTCTGTTTGTAATAAGGAAAAAAAAAACCCTTAAGAACAGACAAGACGGAGCAGAGGCTCCACATCTGTCACAGCGGGACCAGCGGCCGCCAGCAGTTTTTATTTGGCTGTGTTTGTGCAGCTGGGAGGCGTGTCTGGTGGGAGGCATTGGCATTTGCCTTCTGAGTGCCAGCAGCACCGGCACATTTGGAGCCCTGTCTGGCTCCACAGGAACAGGATCTACAGTGTCCCTTTCCAAGGGGACTGGTGACCTCTCCCTGGCCGGTGGTGCTCACCCTGCCTCCTGCCTGTGCCATTACCTGTGTGCAGGAGCTCAGGAAGGGCCCCAGAGGTCTACAGAGAGGAAGACACAGCAAAATTCAAAATAAAATTCCCTTCCCCCCTACAAATGACAATTTAAGTATAAGTTGGAATCGAAATGTCTTTGTTCTTGACTTTGTAGTTGGAAAGGTTTGGATAAGTTCACTGGAGATGTATTTTCTCCCCTGAATGGGGCCCCTGGCTCTGTGTTACCTCTGCCTGCTGGACCTCTCAGACCTGTGTGGCCCAGTCCCTCACAAATTTTGTGTTCCACGGAGAAGCTCCTCAGTGTGGCTTGTGTGCGTGTGCTCCAACCCCAGGAGAGGAGTAGCACACTTTATCCCTCAAGTTGACCCTGCATGCTAACTCGCTGGTCTGTAAACCCAATGCTAGAAGATTTCTAGAGATTTCTCCATGTGGTCAGTTTATCTTGTTAGGTCTTGGGAGTCCTCAAAGACCTGCATTGGTGCATCTTTGTGGCCTGGGGACTCCGGCCAAAGTTCTCTCTGATAATTGACACAGTCACCCCTTGTCGCCCCTTGTCACCTTCAGGGTGTAGAGGCTTATATTGAGTTTGAGGTACGAAGCTTAAAAATTATAATGGGCAATGGTAGAGCTAAATAAATGTAAATAAAGACAGAAATAAACAATGTAGGGTTTCATTGAGTAGGTTGGGTGGGTCTGTTGCTGTCACCTTATGCACTGCCGAGATTTGTTGTCAAGCCCAAACAATAACTTCTTGTAGCTCTTCATTCAGCTCCTAACTGCCTGAACTGATCTGGGAACTTCCTGTATTCCTCCACTCACCTGATCCACTTTCCCCCTGCCCCTTGCATCCCTCCATTGCCAGAGGTGGCTATTTTCAGCTTGGCGTAAATCACGAGGCCACCATCACATAAAGTTTCCAGGATGCTCGTCACAAATCAGAGCATTCATAGGTGCTAGTCCTGTCAGGAAGGTCCCTGCGACCACATCGGTCCATCAGGAGAGGAAGGACAGCCTCTTCCCTTAGCTTTGGGTAGAGTTTATTTTTGCTTTACAAGACTCCAAAAGTCCAGCCCCATGATACTTATCTAAAAATCTGCCTGTATCAAAAGTAAGCGCTCGCTCTATCAATGAGATTAGCTATCTCCCAATTTTGGTTTATAAATTGGCTCTCAATTTAAACTTCTTCCCCTGCAGTGTTTCTTCATGACATACCATCATTGCATCAGGATAACATTGGGTGGATGGGGGGGGGGGAGCAACACAAAAATACTTAATTTCATTAATCTGTTTAGCAATACCAATATAATGAGGCATAATATTGATTTCCTTACTTAGGATTTAAAAATCTCTTCTCCTTTCCACAGAATTAAATGCTTCAAGCTGATATTCCGCCTCTTTACAGTCGCATCTTTAATTTAGTTGTTATAATTAGGCATTAACGGGTGTCAGTAAGATGGCCAGTTAGAGACCATTCTGTTCTGCTTGTCTTGGTTATCACAGTTTAGATGTAAAGTAAATTAGAATGAAAGACTATACAGTCCAATTACAGATAAAAGCAGCAAACTGCACTGTTGTAATTAGATGCCAGGACTATTTTTCTTAGATTTTGTATCTCTGAGGACCCTTCTTGTAACTACTTGGCTAAAGCCACTGCTGAAATACTTCAGAATAGCTGTGAGTGTTGGCCGCCATGTTGTCTCTCTCTGAACTTGAACTTCTGACTAGAGTTTCTTCCTGGGAACATTTCTTACTCAGGATTCCTGAGGACACACTGGAGCTTTTTCTCCCTGGGAGCAGGGGAGGACGGGTCTACACACGAACCAAGGTGTAAGGGTGGGTTTCGTCCTGTGTCCCTTTTTCTCCCATCCATTCTTCCTTTCTCTTCCTCATTAACTTCAAACCTTGGATACTGTCCTGAACGTTTGGCTCTGAATTGTGATCTCCATTGTGCTTTTGACCCTTGTGGCAGAATATTCTAGAAGGGAGGATACACTAGTTGGTTTCTTCCTATCAGAGATTCTTATCTTTGAACAGAGAAACTAAAATGTGTGACTTCGAGATAGCAGGAGCCATTCATTCATTTGATAAACGTCTAGGGACCACTCACCTTGCCAGCCTGAGGCTGCTCTGGGGTCACCAGACCTTGATCTCCTACCCTCAGTAGATAGCTATCTGGGCACTTGTATTCCATCTTCAAGGCTCACTGCATTATAATAATGAATGTGAAAAATTGCTCATGAGGGTAAAAGTTCTGTGACCCATGAGGGACAGGGCAGGGAGGGCCAATCCTCCTGGAAAATAAAAAATAATTAAATAAATAAATTCTACCCATCACTCCCTGTGCTACCAGAGTTGTTTTAAATAATGAGCAGGAATGATGTAGGTGGATGGAAAAGTTGCCTGGAGAGAGTTCAGAAGGAATATCATGTTTATGTCACTGGCACAAAGGTGATCTCAGGCGGCTGGCAGATGGTAGGAAAAAGAAGCTAGCTACAAAACATGGGCAGGGCCAGGCATGAAGGGCCTCGTGAGCTAAGCAGAGAGGACTTGGCATCTCTGTAATGGAAAAATTCCACAACACCTGCCGTGTGGTGACACTCACCCGTAGTGAGAGATACTGAGGAGGCTGAGGAAGGACGATGACTTGTTGTAGTTCAAGGTTAGCCTGGGCAACATGGTGAGATGCGCTTTCAAGGGAGGGAAAGGTTCATAAGTCCTCCCCGCACTGACGTAGACTGGTTCTCAGTCCTCACCAAGTCTTGGTATGGACTGGCATCAGGGCATCTGACCAATCAACAAGAGGCAAGAGGAAATCTGACCCGTGAAAGGGTTGTGGGAGGAAGCCACTGTTGATTTAGGAAGAGTCTTTTTATTCCCATGATGAACTAATTTCCTAGAGATCACTTAAGGTGTGATCCAGACATATATTTTCTCTTGCCACCAAACGGATCTGACCTCTTACTAATTTTGCCTACAATTAGTTTGGTGTAATTACCACCACTTACAATTCAGTCTGCTTTCACTAAAAAAAATTATTGTTCTCGGGGTCATAAAACTCTTTAAAAATTGCTTCATGAAAAATGGAGCCTTGGGAATGTCGCACAAGATAAGCCCAGCCATTAAACCCTGGACTCACTGTGTGCATGACGGGTAGCTTGTGCTGGCGGCTCTTCGGTAGCATGCACGTGTGTGTGCATGCAAGTGTGTGTGTGTGTGTGTGTGTGTGTGTGTGTGTGTGTGCGCGCTTGTGTGTGTGTGTGTTCCATCTCTACTCTCCTGCTCTTTTCCCTAATGGGTCAGAATGGACAGAAGTTGTAGATTCATGGCATGAATCATAAAAACAGCCCAGGAGTAAAGCAAGCAGGACAGCGGATGGTGAAACAGTGCCTGGAGTTTGTCGGTAGCCTGCAGGTATGCTTTGTTTGTACCCATAACCCTTTTACAATTTGCGGGTTTACACGGAGGACTGCGGTTTCTCTTGAAAACACAGGAGATCTGGGTGCAGCAGCTGCAGCAGCTGGGTGCTGGGGCTTTCCGGGCCCTCTCCTGTGACCTCACACTGCATCCATTCTCTGCTTGCCCCGCTCTGTTTGAGGGTCCTGGTGGGCAGGCAGCCTCAGCTCTTTCTTTTTCCGTCTATTTCATAAGAAAATAGGAGTGCTGGTGGTAGACCTGCCTGTACAGCTGGGAATTGCACGAGACAAAATTCTAAGTATTTGGTGGGGAGAAAACACTCTAGGAAGTGTTGTCTGTTTCCATTTTTATGGTTATATAACATTTAACTATAAAATTTTTATAATATACATTTAATGTATAATAATTATTAGCAGTCCATTCCTGCTGATAAATCAACGCAGATACCTGCACGCAGTGCAATCTGGGAATTAAACATCCAGGTCCTTACTCAGGGTTCACGTCCTGACAGCTACTGGGCCTGTCATTACTCATGAGTGGGGACGGCTTTCTTTTTTATAAAGGTAAGATCCAAACTTGGTTGCTTCCTGAAATACCTTTTAAAAGGAAAGGGTATTAGCAAAATAGGTCCACCCTAGACTGCCTCACTTAAATAAAGAACTTTTAGGACTATGGGTTGCTCCAAGATTCTGGGGGAAACTATAATGTCATTCAATATGGAATTCACGAATGCATTGTGCAAGGGTGGTACTCTAGTCCCTGCTGCTGGTGAATTCATCTCCAGGGCTCAGGATGCCCACCGACAACAGAGTCCTGACACTTGAGTGCTGTGAGTTTGAAAGGTGATAAGTAAATGGATGCCCTTTGTCTGTGTAAATGCGGGTATTGGCCCTACAGGAAGGGAGGCCCTTCCAAATTTACCCTTAGGAGAGACTCAAGTCCTTTAGACACAGTGTGTGTTTCCCTAAAGGGGTGATCTTTTCGATAAGCAGAATTTGTTTTCAGAAATTCGTGCTGGTATGTTATGAAACTGTATTTGATATTCTGTTTCAATTCTTATGCTGGTTTAGAAATAGTAAGTCTTGGGAAAAGAGACATGTGCGAATCGGAGGATGTGAGTGCACTTGTGATTCAACGTTCGTTAGGAAGGGAGCTCCGTGAGGGTTTAAAACATCATATGCTTTTACCTTAGTTTAGAAACAAAATAAAGCGGTCTTCGTAGTTGCCAAGTAGGGTTGAGGTCAGAGCGTTAGAAGGGGCTGACTTCATTTTTATAATACACCCCTTTCTGTGATGAATACTGGACTCTTTCAATATGGCATTAATTCATTTGCAAAGGCGGGGCCCACATGAATTAATTGCCTCTTTTTAAAAATTATTATATGTTTGTGATACATAATATGACATTTGTTTTGTGAGATTAGCGCATAAATGAATAGTATCTGGGTAATTCCCAGGCCCTTCCTCCCTCCTTCGAATCCTTCCCCCTTTCCCCATCTCCGAAAGTCTGCCTTCCTGTGTCATATCATCTCTCCTTTATTTCACCCCCTTATTTATATTTTGGGTTTCCCATATAAGTGAAACTACACGATATTTGACTTTTTGTGTCTTAGCTATTTCCCTTAACGTTATCCTCAGATGACCTCTCAGTAGGCCACATGTCCCCGATACTCTCGTGTTATGGATTGAATTTCTGACATGGGAATTCCTACGGATACACTCAAACCACAGCAGCGAGCCAGGGGCAGAGCCTCTCAGGGAGTGAGAGACCTTGGCCAAACCAAGCCCCGAAAGGGACTTCTTTTGAGGAAGGCAGATGTTTCCTCACACCATAGTGAAGAAAAGCCCAGAGAGACGGGAAGTATTGGCCCAGAGGGACCGTCAATGAGTCCTTCATCAGGTAACACGTGCGTTTATGTGATTTGCATTATCATTACATATACTTCAGGTGTACAACACAATGCACGGATATATACATACATGCCAAGAAACGATGAGGACAGCCAAGCAAACTAACCCATCCCTCTCTCCTACCTAGTTACGTCTATGCGGTAAGAAAGCCAGCGGTCAGCTGTCTTTGTGAATTTCTAGTACCTGGCACAATATTATTAACCATCCATTAGATCTCTAGACTTACTTGCCTTGCATACGACGGCTACTTTTCACAAATCGACCAACTTTTCTCCACCTTCCTGTTGCATGTAACCACTGTTTCAGGAACTCTATTTCTCACTCTGTTTTCTGGGGCTCTGCGTGTCAGTGAGATCACATGGGACTTCGGGTTTATTTAGCACAATGCCTTCTGAGTTCACCCGTGTTGTTGCAATCAGCAGATGTAAGGGTCAGGCTCCTAAGTAGTAGCCTGAGGGAGTCCCCGAATAGCCAACTCCCATAGTCGACCTCTTGCTCTGAGTAAGACGTCTCAAAATCCCGCTCAGCCCGTGTTTCTGCATCTCTCGTGCTTACAGAGTTGCCCAGATGTTGGGCATACTGGGAGGACTCTGAGGTCTTCTTTCCCCTTCCTGGGCAGAAAGCAAGGGTCTGCGTAAGCTCACATGTGCGTGTGCATCTGAGCATCAGGGAGATGTGACCAACACTGAGGTACAGGCTCGACAGTTGGCTTTTCTACCTCGGGATTTTCCTAGCTCTCCCTTGACCTTTGAACCGGGACAGCTGGGAGCAGGAGCAGAAACTAAAGTGACCTGAAAAGACTTCTGGTGCCTCTGAAAGCCTTGTTTCCACCCTGCATCCTGGGGCCCTGCTCCTTAGGCCCTCCTCAGTGAGGCTAGGCTTTGGGCCTGGGCTGCTCTTGGGCTCCAGGAGCGCCAGGGTGCTAGCGATTTCCCCTTTCCTTGGTCTTTGGCAGACGCAAACCACAGCTAGGCTGCTGACTGGAGGCCTCTGAACACCCCGAGTCCCTGTTATTACGGCAACCTTAAGAGTAGTAAATAAAAGGAACAAACAAAATAAAAACACAAAATGAAAAAATAATTAAAACAATAACTATTCCATCCATTCTGAGCACATCATCCAAGATTGCATTAGAAAAAACTACAATAAAAACATGCTTTTAATCTGATAGTAAAAAAGCCCAATAAAATAAAAATGAGCTCCATTAATGAAAATAATGGCTCTTACCCCAGCCAGTTAAAATGCTGAGCTTATGTGTTTTGGGGTTTGGGGGAGCTGAGAGCTGTTTTTTTCCTTCCTTCTTTCTTCCCCACCCCTCCCTACTGCTAGTGATAGATTTGCTTTTGTTAGGTACCCGAGATGGCCTGAACTAATTAGTGCTGTCCAATCTGGCAACTCCTTACCTTTTGTGTGGCGCCCAAAGAAATTGCTCAGAAAGACAACAAATTCCTGGGGAGACGGGTATCAGGAAAATTAGGCTCTGCTTAAGACGTGAGCTTCAGAAAGGACCTCCGATGCATGGCTGCACGTGTGTTCCTTCTCTCTCTCTCTCTGTCTCCCTCCCCCTCTCTCTCTTCTCTCTTTCTCTCTTAACCTCTTCCTCCCTCCCCCTCTTTGCTTCAATTTTCTTTTGCCCCTTTTCGGAAATGACTTTAATTTTTCTCCACATGACAGGGAAGCCCCACCTCAGACTCTTTTTTTAGATGAAATGGAGGCATAAGTGGATAAGTCCACAATAACAGGGGACCCCGGCAAGACCCTTTTCTTTCATTTTTTTGCTAGAGAAATGGCATAGCTGAGTTCAGGACTTCCTGCCCCATTATCCGTCTGCTGCCTGGAACGGTCCCGGCAGAGTGGTCCTCTCCAGCTGCCCTGTTCCCCACCCCTTCCTAGCGGTGTATGGTAAACTGCAACTTGTAATTACTTGTGTGTTTAC
The DNA here is from genome assembly GCA_004027205.1 of Ctenodactylus gundi. NCBI lineage: Eukaryota > Metazoa > Chordata > Mammalia > Rodentia > Ctenodactylidae > Ctenodactylus > Ctenodactylus gundi. The sequence continues at coordinate 204,435 of PVKB01000433.1, forward strand.
TCCCTTAATTCTGAGTCCTTTGAGTGTAACAACAATGGGAGAAATAACACTTTCCACAGTGTACGTTTGACCCCTCTACCCTCTGCTGAGAGCCAGCCTTACCCAGCCTAGGACAAAACTCATCTAAAGAAACTCTCTGTCCGTTTAATCAGCCCCTCTGCTGCCCTCGCTGGGCCCTGATGTTACTAGTACAAGTACTTATTTGTTCAAATGAATATTAACATTTTAATTTAGTACCTAATTATGCTTCGCTAGTCATAACTGGAAATGTGGTATTAAAATCCTTACATGCTCCTCGGCCGTCTGGATGCACCTTTGTCGATACCCCAGAATTGCTAGAGATTTCTGTAATGTACAATCTCTATGCTCATAGCTCGGCCTTTCCCCTGCCGCCCCCCGTCGCTTACAGATCTACTCTTTGCCACAGTGGGTTGTGTCAGACACTGCGTTCTTGATCGAATACAGTGAGATGTGCAGAGTTCAGCTTCTTCTTAAAGAAGGCTGTGCACAGGTGGTTTTCAAAATGGCTTCATCTTTTCTCTGGCCTTGGTATTAGCCAGTCCGCATAAAAGCCTAGGTGTTAGAGAAAACTCACCTAGCTTTAAGGCAGCCTGGCTGACGTTTAATAAGTGCTAAGTGAAGCCTTGCTTAATGAATGTTTGTTGGTAGCCCCTGTCCTAGGCCAGGGTCCTTACCCCTGGCTGTGTAGTGGGACATTTCCACATAGTTTTACAAGGCACTGATGACTGGTGCAAGCTTTAATCCCAGCACTCTGGGACGCTGATGTTGGAGAATGGTAAATTCAAACCCAGCACGGGCAACTTAGTGACTTAGTGAGACCCTGTCTTAAAACAAAAACAAAAAGGTGCCGACCCTGAATTCAGTCTCAAGTCAAACACATCAATACATGAATGAATAAATGAATGAATGAATGAGTGAAAATATTGATGTCTGGGTTTATACCATAGCAGTGAAATTTGACCTCTCTGGACGGGGCTTCCTGGTGAATTGTTCAGGCAGAACTAAGATCCCTGTTTTTGGAACAGCCAATGTGTGTGACCAGTTCAGTCTTACCATAGCCACAGGCAAATTATTGAAAACTTAATTTTTGCTTTGAAATTGACTATGCATGACTAGCTATCCTGGAGAATAGTGGTGGAAAAGGGAATTCAAATTTTATATTGGTGAAGATATTTTCAAGAAAAGAAATTTTATTAAGTAAAAAGGAGGGTCCTAATTGGAGTTACCTGTGTCTGAAGTGATACGCACTGTCCTACTTCTGAGAGTTTTGTGAAGATTCTCCCATAAGGTAAATATCCCCTGCAGGCAGCACTGGACAGGTGCGCACACAGAATGCACACAGTTCATAGCCAACAATCAGTACGAAGAGACAGCAACACCATCTAGGACTTCTATTTTAGAAACATGTATTTGTAATTGGACAGCAAAAAAATAGAAGAAGAAAGAAAGAAACCCATAACACAAAATGCAACAAACAGGATATCAGTAAGTTACCCGCTATAAAATGTGTGCTTACTGACAGCCTCATCATCTCTAGAGGTGAACTTGCTGATCAAAGAGGAGCCCTATGCAATGGGACAGTAGGGCAGCCTGGGGTAACTTTCTGTGGTATCTAACCAGCAATCTCCATCCACGTCTTTGGGTCCAGTAAGAATCCTATAGCACTTTCTCACCGTGACCAATCACCTGCACAAAAAATTCCAATAGCACAGAATATAGCTTGTTGGTTTGTTTTTGGTATTTTTTTTCAGCAACCTCAGTATGAGGACATTTCAGGAAAGTCTAAGTGGGTTTGGGATACAGGGCCACCAGGGATGAATCTTCACAGTTGGAACCAATTCTCCCCAATCTTATGCACCAGAATTACCATATGAATTTTCCAAAACCACAGTGCTGGCTCTAAAGTCTGGAGATTCGAATTCTGCCCAACACATAGTAGGTGCTCAATGATTGGGGCAAACTCGCTGTTGGGAACTCCTAATGCAGTTCATTGTGTCCCTGGGCTAGACAGGGGGTCACCTCAAAGTTCAAATGGCTGACCTCTCTGACTTCTTCTCCTTCTCAGACTTGCTGGGATATTGAGCTCAATTATTTCCTTAGAACATGGTTAGTGAGTCTACCAAGGACCTAGTTTATAGCCACTGATATCAGAGAGTAAATCATGCAGGTTAACTTCTCTCACACGGGTGTCTACAGTATGTAGTGGGTGAGTGAGAGAGTAGTTGAGACCACCGGGAAAATAAGAAAAAAAAATCGAAGGAAATGCACTCAAGAAAGCAGTATCGAAGGGCCCCTAGATACTCAAGAGGGCCATTTTCAGGGTGAAGGGTGGTCTCCTGCCCTGAGCGTGGGCAACCAAGGAAGGTGATTTGGAACTTTGGCCTTGATGTTTGGAGAAATGCCTCCCACCTTTCTGCTTCTTGTACCCCATATCCATTCTGGGTTCATCCTGCTTGTTCTCCACTAACCCATAAAAACGGGCACAGTGTGAGGGAGGCAAAGTGACTCACGCAGAAAGGCTCGGAGTGGGAGAAAGAAGGAGGGGTGGCACTCTCACCGGGGTACACCTGCACTTCAGCAAGTTGGTGAATCCGGGCCGTGTTGCTTTCTTTAGGTGATAAAGGTAGCAAGAAACATTTACATTGTTTTGTTTTTAGGAAGGTCTTCTCTGATAACCTAAGGTTTTCTTGAAGAACAGAGTCTTTAACTTCAGATAACGACAGAACTTCAATAGGTCTGGAAGAGTACCTCGGGTCTGTAGCTGCAGCTGTTGGGAGGAAGTCCCGAGTGTCCCCAAAGCTGGTCCTCCCCATCTGGATGCCTGATTCCTGACACTGAACCGGAACTCATAAAGGGACATGGGCTTTCATAAAGACAGGCAAAAATATGGAAGCAGATTTCTAAGCACTCAGTGTTTTTATTATGAAAGATATAAACTCCTTCCGTTTTAGAAGACAGGAAAAGCAAGAGAAATAAAAGTGACCATTTCCCATACTTTCCATAGGAAAAGCATTCCAATTATTTATTTGAGGCTATATATTACATACAAATTTTGGAAAAAAGCATCATGATATGCTTTTTGTACGCATAAAATAATGTATGCATTATCTTATGATCTGTAATTTTTATGGATAAATATATCATCAATGCATCTTATTTAGTCAAATATTTTTTCAAATGTTACTTTAAAAGTTAAAAAGTGATCTGAATATCAGTTTAATCAATCTCAATATTAAGCATTGAGGCTATTTTGTACACCTTTTTTTTCTCTACATAATTGCAAACAATATTATAGCTAAATACATATGCATATCCATGATTACTTAAGATGACCTGTAACATGTTTTAGTGCTCATTTTGTGAACTTGAACTTGGGAGGACCTATGACAGTAAGAATGTCCCCACATTTGTTCTTTCAAGGGACAGCAGGGCCAACCCCTCATCTGACCCTCCATGCATGCGGGTGTCAGGCACCCCATCAGTTAAGTGACTCTTCAGGGTATAAAATATGGAAGATATGAGGTTGGTGCTGGGATAGATTTTTGGTATGTTGAGTACCAAGTGTGACGTCCTTCCCCCAGAATGGCTCACAGAAACCTCTCGATGGCAGGGACAATAAAGGTCACTCCTGTTTCTATTGTATCTTCTCTATCCTCCAAGCAGTAGAAGGATGAGAAGCCACTCTCTTAGTCCTCGGATGGTGATTTTCCCATAAACACGGACACTAGGGACAACTTAATGAGAAAGGGCCCAGGGGCCTAGGGTGTGAATGTAGCCTGGTTGCAGCTCTGATATCTATTTACATTAATACTGAGCATCTGGGCACCTGTCACATGAATACCATAGTCTGAGGACACATGAAACCCACCTGAGTGCAGAGGCAGTATGATGGCCTTTTGCTGTTAGCAGCTGTCTGCAATCACCTGGTGAAGTCCCAGGAACAAACTGCAGCCGTATGAGCCGATGTTGCTTTTTACAGGGTTTGAACTTGTATTAGGTGAATGTCAGAGCTGGGACCAGATTGATGGTTTGTTCCTGATCTGCTACTGGCAGGATGGAGGACGACTCCATGACGAGGTGCCTTAATCCACATGAGGGGTGCTTGAGGAGTAGAGAGAGCTAGAAATCAGGAGAGGGGCATCGCAGCCCCGTGCTGTTCAAGACGGCTGCCTCTGCCTGTCATCTGTTCAACTTGGCCGTTCATAACCATTCCATGTGAAGGACCTCCCAGTTAGTTACTATCACATCACCTGTTTTATTTCCTGTGAGACATCTTTTGCTCTTAGAAGTTATTTTGTTCATATATTTACTTTCAATCTTTCTCTCCAAAGTATAAACTCCAAGAGAGCAGAGATCTTGTCTATCTTGTCTTCAACAGTATATCCAACATGTAGACCTTCCCCTACCAGGAAATATATACATACATATCATTATTAATTAAACCAATGAAGTACTATTTTTGACAGACTAGGTAGACATTTAGAGTATATTATCTTGTGAGCTGGGCACAGTGACTACATGCTCATAAACCCAGCTACTCCGGAGGCTGAGACAGAAGAATTGCATGCTTCAGATGAGCTGGGGCAACTTAGAAGGCTCTGCTTCAAAAATAAAGTAAAAAGGGGCTAAGGATGTAGCTCAGGGGCAGAGCATTTGTCTAGAATGTGTGAGACTGTGTTTAAAGTCCAGTACTATGAAAGAAAGAGAGAGAGAAGGAAAGAAAGAGAGAAAGAAAGGAAGGAAGAAAGAAAGAAAGAAGGAAGAAAGAGAGAGCGCCATACCTGTATCAAGCTGCATGCCTACCTCATTTTTTCTTCCCCATTTTTCTGGTATAGAGAGAATAAAATGAGAATAACACGCACCCTGTAGAATGATCATGCCAAGAGAAGGAAATGAACTTTTCAGAAAATAAAGTGCTTAACATGGTATGTGGCAGCTGTCCACATTTAAAAACAAAAGCAACAAAAACAACCCAATAAAGACCCAAGTACCATTTTTGGAAGAAAAATGACGAAAATGATCTCTTGACCCACTGTTTGCACTCAATCAATGTCACGATTGCTTTAGAAGTGTATGACTAGTGAGTATGTCTGGGGCCCCTCAACTTCTAATCATCGCTCTGGAGTCTCTTCCGTACGAACTTTGCTGGGTCACTAATTGGTTGGTGACCTTAGTTGCCTCAGAACTACTCTGGCTCTCAGGTTTTTCATTAGATAAGTAAAGGTTTGGGCTAGGCAATCCCCAAGGTGTTCCTGGCTTGAGTTGCCTGAATGGCCTCAATCTAGGACAGAAGAAGTTGAGAAGCTACCACTGCCTGGCGGGGGGAGGGGGTCCAGACTACTCATGATAAGATGGAATATCTGGGTAGCAAAAGTGAGTTCTTTACACAATTCTGACTCTCTTCATGCAAGACCCTAGATTCTGGGCAGCCAGATGGGATCCCAAACCTCTCTGAGGGTCAAGACATCGCCACGGCTGTCAAGCACAATGTGCAAGGTGGTTCCAGCCCTTTGGTAGCACCAGAAATTCCTGCCAGGCCCAGGAGGCCACAATTTTTGTTGCTACCCCACAGGTATGACCGCTATTGTGATGAGTGCATTGGGGCAAAAGCCACTCCCTATATGTGCACGAGTCCTTAATGATAATAATTAATAAGCCCCCAGGATCATACCCAACGATGTGTAAGGTCAGGAACAACGTGAGCTGTCAACCACGGTGGTGCTGGATGGCGGCTGAGTAGCAGAGCCAGGAGTGAACACCTCCTTGAGCAAAATTAATCGTCCTTCAGAGCAGCGCTGTCACTCTGTGCCCTGGCCCAGCACGTGGTACAGAGAGATCTGTCAGTCTGCTTGATGGAGGGAGGGAGGTCTTTGATGACAAGCACAGCGCTCTGTGCAGTGGAGCTGGAACGGTCCCCACTCACAACTCCGAGATCCCCAGCTGGGGGTGGGGGTGGGGTGAGAGGAAGAGAAAAGACAGACACGTCAGTGCTTGTAGACAGGACTCAATCCGCAGTCTCCTGGCTCCTTCTCAGGAGTCCTAGTATCTGGTCCAAATTCTGCCACTCGCTCACTCTGAGACCTTAGAAAGTCACGCAGTCTCCCTGTGGTGAAGCGCTGCTGCCAAGCATCAGTTTTGTTATTTTAAGGCAGCCATTAGTTCCGGAAATCTTGTCTACTCCTCATGTCCTCTTGGGGCTCACCCCTCACCCTGAGAACACACCCAGAGCAGGCATTCAAAGGGAGATTCTGGAAGTGACCACCATCATTATTATTATTATTATCTGTAAGGCTGGGGTGATCTCAGTAGAGTAGCTCAGGAACAAGGTGATCTCACCTACGGCGCTTCCGAGCATCTGCTGTTCCCAAAAAGTATGGGGAGCAGTTGCTTTTCCAGACCCCCGGGAAGGGATCAGAGGATGGGGAGGAAAGAGCTGCCTTCCACAACCCTGGAGAGGGATCCCGCGCTGCTGGGTAAGGCAGAATGAAGGTCATGGTCAAGCCCCCTAGAGGAGATGGAGATGGACGGGAATAGGAGCAAGGAACAGGAAGAGAACGGGCCTGGCCTGGGGGTGGAGGCTGGTTTGATTCTAGAAACTTCGCTTCTCTTTCCACCGTGATTCTCAGAGTCAGAAGAGGAATTCCCACGGGCTGCGTTTGAGCTGACCATTGGTTCAGAATGTAGGTTCAGGATAAGGTGGGGGGTTGCGGGTGAATACAGTAGGTTTCCCGCACAGCGTTGTGAGGACTTCTCTTGATGGTCAACTTGATTGGATTGAGTGGTGCCTAGGATATTAGGAAAGCATATTTCTGGGTGTGTCTGCGTGGGTGTGTGAGGCGTTTCCAGAGGTGACTGGCGCATAGATCAGCAAACTGAGAGGGGAGACCCACCCTGAACATGGAGTAGCAGTAGAGTAGCAGCCTAGATAAAATGGCAGTGGAAGAAGGAAGAAGCCAGCTGGCATTGGCAAGCTCGGTTGGACTCGAGTGGGTGCAGCTTTGAATGCTGCCACTGCCAGTACACAGCTTCAGCAGCCTTTGACACAGGCTCACACCAGCGGCTCCAGGGCATATGCAGGCCTTGGTCCCAGCCGGAAGATGCACCTGTGGTCCTTCTTGTTCTGAGCTTCCCAGCTTCTTGGCCAGAGCAGCTACTGGATCCTCTGGTACAGCAGGCATAGCTATCATAGGACCATGTTCAGCTTCTGAGTCTTTAAGCCAATCTAATAAATCCCCACTTGCGAAACACACACACACCCACGCGCGCGCGCGCACACACACGCAGTTGGTTTTATTCCTCTAGAAAACCCTAACTGATGCAAAAGTCTTGATGACACTATACCCAGTGTCCCTGTGTGACTACCACTCTTCATAGGTAAAATGCATACCTTGAGCTGCTGAGATGCTTAAATTCAATTAAAGAACTTGATAAATTAGAAAGGATCAGGTGAAGCACAGCTCTACCCCGTGATGTTCTCAGTGGGGGGCAGGTTCGGGCATGCAATCCTCATTCAGGTATGTTGGTAGCTTGCTGAGGATGTTTAAAGCTAGCAGCTCCCCAAAGAGGTGAAGGTCTGAATTCCTTGGGAGTGTTTTGGAACATGGAAGCCAGGGCAAACATCTAAGCTAGCAACTCTCAAATCTACTATCTTCCCTGTGGTCGCAAGGCCTTTGAAATTTGGGCTTCAAAGAGGCGAGCTGTAAACTGGGGGTGGTGGCACAGGCTTATCATCAGGACTCCGGGAGGCTGAGGCAGGAGGATTGCAAGTTTGAGCCTAGCCTAGCCTTAACCTTGGGCAACCTAGTAACTTCACAGATACCCTATTTTAAAACTAAAAAAAAAAATAAAAATAAAAAATACTAGAGCTATAGTTCAGTGTGAAGGTTCCAGCTCCCCATAACATACACCTGCAAAAAGACTGATTGTAAGCCTACTTAGTTCCTTGATCGAATCCCTTCCCTCAGCATCTCTGACAGGCAATTTTCCAATCTCTATTCAACAATCAACTTCAATTAACAGAGAGTTCATTCTACCCAAGGCAACTAAATTCCTTTAAAAAAATCTTTTCATTTATTTACTCTTTATTTTAAATACTTTTTTATTGACAGACAATAATTGTACATCTTTAGGGAGTACAGTGTGATGATTTGGTACATTTATATCATGCCTTCATCAACGCAAAATTCTGAGGCTATTCATCATTTCAAATGTTTATTGTTTCCTTCGAGAATGAGAGCATTCAAGATCTTGTCTCTGAGCCATGTTGGGTTCTGCCATGCCACCTTGTTAACCGCAATCCCCTCTGGGCAATAGCACGCTTACACTTACTCCAGCTGGGACTTAGCGTCCATAAAATAGTATCTCCCCATCACTCCCTTCTTTCCTCCCCTCTGGAACCTCTGGGCACTACAAATCTGCTCCTTGTTTCTTAGTTTTTTAAAATATTGCATTTGGGAGTGAGATCTTTCTGTATTTTCTCCCTTTGGGCCTGATTTATTTCACCTAACACTATGGTCTCCAGTTCCATCTATGTTGACACATATGTTAGGACTAGTTCTTTTTTTTTTGAGTCCAGAAAGTATTCTGTATACATAACATTTTTTAAAAAGTTAGCTTCAATCAGAGCTAAAGAAAGACTTTCTAATTCAGACGTCGCTTCCTGCTCACTTGCGTATAACGGAGGTGACCTGTTCTGTTAAGTCTTTGAGCAAATTTGTGGGGAAAGCCCACCTTGGACCTTCACCTTGGGCAGAGGGCAGCCATGAGCGTGGGTAGCATGCTGAAGTCTTACCTGCTCCCAGGGATGGGGATCCCTGCATCCTGATCACCTCTGCATCCTACTTATTCTTGAACTTTCCAGGTCATCAAACTCACTAGAGACAAGATAGACAAACCATCTTTCCAACCCCAACTCAGGTTAACTTGACCAGACCCTCTGGTGGATCCCCGTGACCTTCCTCGACCTGGTTCACATTACCAGAAATACCAAGGCTTTAGGTGCAACATGTGTATGTACCAATTTCCTCAGATGGGTGTAGCTATAATGAGTTGCAAACATGTACCAATTAAAAAAGATAAAATATTGGTGGAAGAAGTGTGCCTATTTGTTACCAATGCTGTGCCTTTTGCTTTTAATTATTTGGCAACATGTTTATAATTTGTATATGGTGGAATCTATCGCATTTTTTGGGAACTTTGTTGAGGTGGGGATGGTGGAGATGATTTTAATCCAGTGTTTGGAAAAAAAATGTTCTATGGAGTTTGATACCAAAAAAGAAGGGAAGGTCGGGCAGGACAGATCAATTTGAGTACAGATAACATGTGCATCTTTAATTTTGATCATTATTTGGGTTAGATCTGTAAGTGTTTGACTCCTGGTCTTTTTTATTTTAAATAGGGTTGTTTATCTTCTTCTGACTAGTTGCCTGAATTTTGTGCAGTATAGAAATTAACTTTATTACTAATATTATTTTCCAAGTACATCAGTCGTATGTTGATTTTGTTTATGGTATATTTTTCCAAATAAATGTTCTCAATTTGTATAGGTCTAGATATAACTCCTTTTACTTCTTTTAGGTTCTGAGTTGCCATTCTAATTCAGAAAGAACGCATTAACCCCTTGATTTCATGAAGAGCCTTAAGACATAGCTCATAAGATATATCTAATTTAAGCCTTTTGTCTACTTGAAATTCATTGTTGCCTTTGGTTATGAGTTAGAAGCCCAGCTTAAAATTTTATTTCATAGGCCTCACCAATTTTTCCAGCATTGTTTATTCATTGTTTTCAATGATCCTTTCTCACAAATTAAATCATTGACGGTATTTGCCAACTTAACATAGACTGGGATCAAATTCTGGAATTTCAATTAACGTTGATGGATCTAATTGTCAGTCTTCTGCCCCCGTCATGTTGGCTTTATTACAATAGCTTTTGAGAAGATCATGTAAAGTCACAAACGAAGTCCTCCCGCACGTTTAAAAAATATTTTTGAGCAGGCTGAGACAGGAAGATTTCAAATTTGAGTCCAGTCTCAGTGTCTTAGCAATTTAGCAAGAGCCTGTCTAAAAATAAAGCACAAAAGGGCTGAAGATGTGCTCAACACAAAGGCCCCGGATTCAACGTTCAGTACTATCAGCCAAACACAATAAAACAAAACTCTCTTCTATATGAATTCAGGGGTCTTTTTGATCTCTTATAATTCCACTCATTTCTGAATAAATGTACAGAAATGAACAGATTGGCTTTTTAGAAATGATGTAAATGACAATATTGTTATTTCATGCAAGGAGCATGATTTGATTTTGTTTTTCCTCTTTCATTAAAATTTTAAATTTGCATGTCCTGTGTCCTGTGACCTTTGGATTAAATTTATTGTTGGATATTCCGTCATTTTTGTTGCTATTGCAAATGGAATAATTTTATCTGATTTGATTCCAAAGGCTTAGTTATTGATTTATTTTTGTTTATTAATTTTTGGTGCTGAGGATGAAACTCTGGACCTTTGTGCTGAGATACATCCACAGCTCACTTTTTAGCTTTTGGTGTTGAGACAGGGTTTCACCAAGTTGTTAAAATGCCCAGGTCAGGCTGCAACTGGTGAATTTCCTACGTCACCTTCCCAGAATGCTGGGATTAAAGGCCTGCCACTGGACTTGACTGCTACTGATTTTTGTATATTTAGTTTCTATACAGTGACCTGATAAGCTTATTACTTTTGGCATTTTTTCTTAATAAAAAACCACATGTTTATTGTGATGTAGATATAAACCTGGCAAAGCAAGAAAATTCTGTATGTTTTCCAGTGTTTGTGGTAATTATTTTAATTTCATGTCTTGAAATTTCTATACCTGTCCCCATCCAAAATGGTGTCCATGCACCACATCTAAACACTTAATTTAAAATGAATAAAATTAAAAATTCAGTCCCTTGTTTGAAGCTGGTTGCTTACCACATACATGTTCAGTATTCACTCTGGCTAGTGACTGTCGCATACTCAGTAGCACTCAACGCCCAAGATTTCTATAAATGCAGAAATACCTACTGAGCAGTCTTGTGCTATGATCTTCAGGATAGATGTGTAAAAATAATGGTCATCATGGGTATTTCTATATAATTCTTGATTTTTAAATGAAAGATTTTACTATTCATCGTTTAAAATAATTCAATAGTAGTGAAGGTAATGTAGCCCAGTTTAATGATGAGAATTTTATATTAAAAAATCAAGGATAGGGCTGGAGGAATAGCTCAGTGATTAAAGCACCTGCCTAACAAGCTCAAGATCCTGGGTTCCATTCCCCAGCACCACGTAAAGCTGGGCATGGTGGCACATGCCTGTAACCCCAGCACATAGGAGGCTGAGGCAGGAGGATTGCCATTAGTTTGAGGTCAACCTGGGCTCCCCAGTAAGTTCAGGATCAGCCTGGACTACAGACCAAGGCCCTGTCTCCAAAAAAGTCAAACACTCACACACACACACACACACACACACACACACACACACACACAGACACACACACACAATATTTTTGGGCTTAACCAGAAAACATTGCCGTATTAGTGAAAATGTGAAATGGGGGACACAATCTAGCAACACTATTTCATCATATTAAAACATATTTTCTTCTATCCAAAGCTCCTGAGCTTGTTTCCATAGAATAGGAAGAACCAATAATAAATAAGGCCAGATGTATAAGGATGTAGACACTAAAAACACAATTAAAAACAGAGCAACTACAGACTAAAATGCTTAAGAAAGGTGGACTGGACTTTAGCACAGAATAGTATGCAACTATGAAAAGAAGAAATTAGTGCCATGTTCAGGGACTTTAAGGAACTGCTATGATCTGTGTCTTAGTTATTTTCTCATTGCTGTGACAGAAGACCCGATATCTACAACTAAAGGGAGGGATGATTTATTTTGGCTCACAGTTTCCGAAGGTCCCACAGGGTCCATTCAGGGGCAGTTGGCAATGGTAGAAGCACATGGCAGAGGCTGGAGAGCTGCAGATGGCATTGCAGACAGAAAGCCCAGTGAGTGAGAAGCAAGGTGATGTCTGGAGACTCAGGCAAGGCTAAAGCTTTCCCAGGAAAAGAAACGTGTGATGATGTTTTTTTCTTTTACTTGGCTCAAGCTGCCAGTTGGTCTTTCGCGTTTCCTATCTTTAATTGTTAAAGGGTAGAATCTTGCTGATTCCTGAGACCTGGGGGCATCTTTCTTATAGTCCCGATTCCAAGTACTTGGCTTCTTTCTAATGCTAGTATCTTTATCATTCCTCTGCTTTTCCTTCCCACCTTTGAAGCCCTTTTCAGTCTGCCAAAACTGAAAACTTTTTACATTATTTTTCTTCAAAGCATTTCCTGCTTTTCAATGTAGAGCTGACTAAAAGCCACAAGCAGGACCCAGGTGACAGTCTGAACATTGCGCTGCCTTGAGATTTCCTCTTCCATGTTAAATAATCCACTACTCTTCATTTTAGTTTCAGTTAAAGTCTCTGAACAAGGGCAAAATACCAATACTCTTTTTGCAAGAGAGTAAGGTGCATGGTTTTTAGACCAATGGCCAATCAAGTCCTCCTTCCCATCAGACAGCTCCTGATCCTGGCCTTCATAATCCACGTTTCTATCAGCATTCTGGTCCTATGCTATCTCACCAGACTTTTCTGTCAAGATCATCTTACTGCATTCCAAGGCTTTTCTAGCTAGCATCTTCAAACCTTCCAAACTCCTACTACAAACCAGTTCCAAAGGCTTCCAAATCACATGGTCAAGTAGTCATAGTAATAAGAAAATAACTAAGACAATGTATTGAGTAAGAAAAATAAAATGTGTGGATGCTGAGTCAACTTGCAAATAAAGCAATTTTAAAACACTTTGAGCAGTATATTGGACACAAGCATATATTAATGGAATTCTAGAGATTCTGTACTCTAGAATTCTAGAGAGTTCTGTGTACATGTGGGCATAGAATTCGGTGAGTATGGAAACAAATGTCAGTCTCTCATATCAGGTGAAGTTCTGGGATTGGGTGGCAAGGAAGGACAAATGAAATATCACCCTCTCATGCAAAGTGCTTCTCTAAGTACCCACGAATAAGCACAATTTATAAGTGAAAGGCTGATTCCAAATATTATGTGTTATTTCAGGGTTGTGAAGCTCCAAATCATTCCTCTTTTTCTTTGTAATTGTATATAATATTAAATCTTATACAAAATGCAAGTCAGATGAGTTCTACAGTGACCTCTTTCACTGCACAACTTTCTTTCCAAGTGTTTTACAAGCTTGGCACATCATGATGTGCAGAGGAACAAAAAAGACAGAGGTTGGAAAGGAGCACACTTTTGCCATAATTTCTTGAAACTAGTCTGTAGTTCAAGGCTAGGTAAGTATTTACATTACTTCCTGACATTAAAAATACTGCATTTATTACATTATGTAATCTGGTTATTTTGGGCACAGGAAGATTTTTTTCTAGTATAAGTCTTTTTTTTTTCTTCTCAGATGTGTAAAAAATAATCTCTTCATCAGTTACTGCATAATTTTAAATATTAATTTTTGAGAATCAAGATTATTACTTAGCACGACTTCATTTTTCAACAATGTTCTTTGTTTTGATATGCTTTGGAGAAGCTCCCTTGAGAAGTAAAGTATCTTTTTTCTCTGTTTGAACCATCTGTGACTCACGACAAAAGAGCTCCAAACACCCTTGTACACATCTACACAACCACACACACACACACACGTGTGCATTTCACAATTGAGTTTGAAAGTCACTACGCATGGGTGTGTGTAGAATAAAAATATTTTTCCTATACTGTTTCATTCCTCTCCACTTTCTGTGGTATTATCAGCGTTTGGCTTTTCCACATAAATGTTAAAATTATCTTATCAAATTAGCTAAGTATCATCACAACTCCAAAAAGTTCCTTGGAGATTTTGTTCAGAACTAAGTCCAAAATGTGGATTTCAGAAGAATTAGCATCTTTGAATTTTATGTCTTCTTCACCAGAAACACAACTTGCATTTTTTTCTTAAAAATTATTTATTTTTATTCTTAATTTTCTTTTAAGACTTAAAAATTCAGAATTTTGGGTACACATAACGTAAGACAAAAGTCATCTTTGAGGGATCAAACGAGTCTCTGACTGGAGGCAAATGCATACAGCCTTTTAGCCTATACCACAACCAAGGTGAGCATGTGCACATCACCGAGGAAAGTCCCTCGCGATCCTTGTGTCTAATTCCTATCCTCACTCCTGCCTTTGTTTTTGTTCCTTTTTCTCTGATGCTCTGTAAATGGAATCACAGCCTCTGACTCATCTAACATAATGACTTTAGCATTAACGTACATTGTTATGCTGATCAGAACTTACTCTATTTTATTAATCAGGTAATATTCCACTGTGTAGGTATACCACATTGTGTCCCTTCCACTGGTGAAGGGCATATCTGTTGTGTCCATTTTTGAACAATACAAATAAAGCCTCCACAAACATAAGGCTTCTACAAGACTTTTATTATTATTGATTATAATTTCAATAATTATTGATTATAATGCCTTTATAATATTAGCATGTATCAGAATTTCCTTACTTTAAAGGGCTAAATAATATTCAATTGTATGTTTATACTACCTAGCTTATCTACAGCCCATCAAAGAACAACCACCATGGAAATCGGTATGGAGATTCTTTGAAAGACTCAAGATAGAAATTCCATTTGACCTAGCCATGCCTCTTCCTGGTATTTTTCCTAAAGAGTTAAAGACATCAGATTACAGTGATATGTGCATGCCCATGTTTATAGCAGCAGGAAAATGCATAATCGCTAAATTTTGGAAGCAGCTAGTATATCTACCTACAGATGAATGAATAAAGACAATGTGGTATACATCCACAATGGAGTACTGTCCAGCCACAAAGAAAGATAAATTTGAGTCACTTTTGGGAAAATGGATACACCTCGAGACCATTATGCTCAGGGAAATAAATCGCTCATGGAAAGTTAAACATCACATAGCTTCTCCTTCGTAGTTGAGGAACCTCCAGCATAAATATTTAGAAGAGATGGAAGAAAACAGGGAAGTAGACTTCGCAGAGACCAGACGGAGACCTGGGGAAAAGAGAACATGGACAGGGGAGTGGGAAGGGGGAGATAAAAATGATTCAGATGCAGCATGCATGTGCACCAGTTCCTCACATTGAATATAATTATCATGCACTGCAAACATGTACTAATCCTAATAAAGCGAATAATTGGGGATAGGGAGTGAGCTTCCATATTTTAGGTGTTCTGAAGGATGCTGCTATGAATGTGTGTGTACAAATATCTCCTAAAACCTTGCTTTTTAAATTTTAGATAAACACCCAGGAATGAAATTGGTGGCTCATATAATAGGTAATTACATTTTACATATTTTGTAGAATTGCCACGAACTGTTTACAAGGCTTCCAAGTACTCTACATTCTTGCCATTTTTTTTTCAGATGGGGTCCCACTCTGTAGTCCAGGCTGGTCCTGAAGTCACTATATAGCTTAGAACTCATGACAACCCTCTTCATTCAGCTTCTTGAGTGCTGGGATTGCAGGTGCGCACCCCATGCTTGGTTAATTTTTTGTGCAGTGCTAGAAGATTGAACTCAGGGCTTTGCAAGATATGATGTATGACGTGTTCTCTCCTTTTTGTTTGTTTGGAGAGAAGATACTTTATTGTGAAAAATGTAGATGGGGGTGGAACGGGGATAAAAGCTTCTGTCAGTCAAAAGGGGGCTTGGAAATGAGGGCTGCCCAGTATCGCTCGTTCCCAGTCCCACCAGCGAGCTCTGCAAAACTGACAACTTCTCCCACTGACGAGTGGAGAAATCTTTCTGAGACAATTAAAAGAAATTTCTGCTGTCTAAGTCAAAATTGCTTCCTAACTTGAAAGGTTCCTAATTGGAAAGCACTAACAAATTGTCTGCTATTTAATAGCTAAAAGTCAAGGTTATTTAAATCAAAAGCCATGTATTAATACAAATGTCTGTGGCATCATTAAAGAATATGTAGGATGCTATTTTTAGAATAATCTTAGGTATACTTAGTAGCAGTTTCATGGCTATTAATATTATTGATAATTTTATAATAATTGGACTAATAATTTCTTTATCACCAAAAATCAATGTTACTACTACCATTATCATATATTGGTATTAGAATTATATGTAATGATTAAATTCTTAATAAATTTGCGAATTTCCCCTTTTTCAACTTAGTAGTGGAAACCAATTAAAAAGTCTAGAATTTAAAAAAAGAGGAAAATTTAAAGCTAATATAAATCTCCTTAAAAATAGAGAACAAAAATGATAGAGATTTTAAAAAAAACACTTGAATTAAAGAGCTCTAAATATAACTGAATCAGGAGACCATATGCCTAAAACCTTTTCAAATTAGATTAAGGGTTAAAGTAATCCTAATTAAATGTTTTCAGGATTTCTTGGGCTGGAGCAAAGAAGAAAAGGTTTCTAAAGTGTGCTGAGAAAAACAAAGAAAAAAAAAGGAAAGCAAAAATTAACTGGAGGAAGGGGGCTTAGTGTTAGCAGATAAAATAGATTTTGAAAAAAGCATTATTAAATTTGGTAGAGACACTGAAATAAGTACATGTGGCCATGGGTATCCATAGGTAACGCAAGAATAGATTCCACCCATCGAGGGTGGAAAACGTTATGAGACATGCTATGCTGTTGCAGCTGGGTAGTTGAGCCTGGATGCTGAACAAGTATGGTCTGCTGTCACTATGCCTGAAACAGTATGAAACAGTAGAGTGTTATAGCCAGGCAGACGGCATTTGCAATGTGTTTGTGAGGTCTTATCAATCACTGATCTAGAGATGATTTAGCATCTCTGGGAGAATAGGCGCAAGTTATAAGCATGTTTTATATCG
The DNA here is from genome assembly GCA_004027205.1 of Ctenodactylus gundi. Classification (NCBI taxonomy): domain Eukaryota; kingdom Metazoa; phylum Chordata; class Mammalia; order Rodentia; family Ctenodactylidae; genus Ctenodactylus; species Ctenodactylus gundi. The sequence goes on from PVKB01000433.1 coordinate 221,371, forward strand.
ACAACCTGAACACCTGAGGATTTTGCTTTTGTGGAAACCTGGAAGCCATCTGTGACTGTTGAGGAGATCATGCCAACTTGAGGGAATTAGGAACCACACCTCCATTAGGATTAGGACTTGGGGACCACACCTAGATTGGGAATTGAGAACCAGCCTGGATTAGAGTGTGAGTGATTTGTGGGCTGGCCAGTGAGGGAAGAGCACCTACCAAGATGTGGCAGGCCCAGCTGGAACTCCAAGGGTATATAAAAGGAAGATTGCTACAGCTTCTTCCTCTGGGAAAGCTCTCGCCTTTGCAATTATCTTAAGACACCAACATGCTACACATCAAAGATCTTCAGCACAAATTTGCTCCAGTCTCGACTCGTGCCTGTCTGCCTGTCACTGCTCTTCAGTCACCAATCTTCAGGCTTTGGTCTTTGCCGGAGATCTGCGGCAGACTCTCAACTCACCGGCTGTCCTGCAGTCCCAGATGGGAGATCTAATTCATGACTGAGCAGCCATCTTGAACTATCTCTATCCTTAGATTTGTAACCCTTCCTAATAGGTTCTTTTGTGATAAAATCTGTAAATTCTGTCTTTGAAGGAACCTGGATTAATACACCATCTCTCTCAGATACTGGGGGGTGACTATACAAAACTAAGAAGCAAAGGAGAGATCTTCCGGAATATTCTCTTAGAAGTCCTTGACCCTTGAGCCCTTGAGCAGCATGCCTTCAGTGTGAATGGGCTGGGTGGAAAGGGACATGGGTGAAAGAGGCAGATACAAAACAAAGTGAAATTAGTTAAATTGTTAAATCTTAAGGAAAAAAAAAACCCAACCACACCAAACTAAAAGAGAACATTGGTACAGATTGAAAATGATCTTTTTTCTAGAAAAAAGACTGAATGCTATAGAAGATCAGCACAGAACAGTGGATTTGACTACATAGGATTTAACTATCTATCAATAAATCTATAAAGAGAACTCGTCCCTGGGAAAAGATTTCCAACAAATTTAATAAATGATCTTTATCCTACCCATATACAAATTCATATACATTAAAAAATCAAAATTTGAGAGAAAAAGTACAAAAGCAACCTAAATAAATTGAATTGTAATGAACTTGCAAGAATTAGTAATTAGAGCTATATACCTTTAAAAACCATCAGATGAATTACTTTGTTTTGTTTTTGTTCATTTATTTACTTGTTGTACATAGAGATCAAACCATGGCCTTCATAATGAGCTATATCCTCGGCCCATTTAAAAAATATTTCTTAGGATTTCGCTAAGGCCTTATGTTGCCCAGGCTCCTGCCTCAATCCTCCATTGTGCAGGGAATGCAGGCCTGTACCCCCAGAATGACCTTCAAACCTATAGGTTTTTAAGAACTGCAATTCCTATCACCACCAAAGGGACCAAATACGGACTTGGTGGAAGAGCAAATCGTTTGAATGGTTAAAAAGACAGCTTGACAGTTTGAAGCATTCCTATTTTCTACTTAACAACTTTATTTTAAAAATGAATGTCTTCTTTTCGAAATAGTCTAAATTGCTTCATAGACAAAACATAAAATACAGATAGAATAGAAACCTGTGAATTTGCAGCGACAGGATTCCGAACCTTTCACCCGGCACTGGAGCAGCATTTCCAATTTTCAAGAAGGGTTGAAAATATGGCAGATGATGCACCACACAACGAGAAGCAGATTGAGGAAAGTATCAGCAACACCTGGCGGGAACATAGCATTTACTGTAACACCTGGCAGGTGAGTAATACATAAGAAGCATTATATATTTATATATTAATTCAATTTTTACATAATTAAATAATTTATGGTACATGAAAAATAGAAAATTGTATTCTTATGGTGCACTATATTCTATTTTGGTACATTTTTATGCTGCATAAAGTCTACATCAGGTTAAGTCTATCTAGCTCCTCAAAGATCTATCATTTTTATGGTAAAAGCATTCAAACACTTTCTCCTGGATTTCTGAAATATACAGTACATTGTTATTATCTATAGTCATCCTACAATATACAAAGAGTATATAGTAATAAAAAAAGATGTTGTTCAGTTACCAATGTGGCGGAAGTTGACAACAGGCAATTCACAGAAGAGGAAATTCAGAAAACTCCTGAGAACATATTTAAAGCAGGGATTAGAGAAGAAAAAAGAAAAAAAATGAAATAAGATTTATCCACTAGCCCGGCAAAACTATGAAGGTATTAAGCAGTAACAAGGTGGTAAGGGTGCAATCTCCCCTGGGTTGCCGGGGGATCATGGCTCGTTTCTGTCTTTTGGAAAAGGGGTTTGGCATATCCTCCAAAATGAACGTATACGCTTTCCTGGACTCAGCAATTCTAACTCTTTGGGTCTATCTCGCAGACATAAAAGTAATGTTTTCAAGTAAAGGGAGGAGAAGAATTCTGAGTGCCGGTGACTAGAGGAATCTTTGAATATGGCGTGTGTGGTGTGTGGTGAGTATAGACTAGGATACACAATGCAGAAGGTAGGAGAGAGAGAGAGAGAGAGAGAGAGAGAGAGAGAGAGAGAGAGAGAGAGACTTTGAGCCCTATACTTGTTTTCCTAAAGGGATAACCATACTAATTAACTGAGAGGAAAGGAAGGAAAGAGAGAAATGAGACCGTGTGACGGAGGCGTGAGAGGGAAAATCCTGTTTTTGCTCATTTCTCTTTTCTTTTTAGTTTCTCTGTTTCTTTCGCTTCTCTATTTAACTTTTTAAGAATCAGTCTCTCTGTCCCTCCCTCCTGTCTCTCTGGTCTTCATCCCTCCCTCCCTTCCTTTTTCTTTCCTTTCCTCCCTTTCTCTCTTCTCCCCTTCCTTCTTTCCTGCCTACCAACGACAGTACACTACTGGAGGTGGGCCGGGCACCCTCGGCCTTAGCTATTTTATGAGGGTGGAGCGGAGGGATGGGATACATTCTTAACTGCTGTGTTTGTATGCCTTTGCTTTTCAGCACTGGTTACAAGGAACACCCGGTACTTTTAGAGTTTGGAAAGAGAATTTAAATTTTTTTAAAAAGGGGTGGTTTAAATTTTTTAAAAACGAGATTCTAGGATGCCATTATGCTCTGGGTTTTTTTTTTCAGCTTAAAAAAGATACAAAAATAAAAGCAACATATGATTTTTTTTTAAAGTTTGCCTCTGATGAACAGAGAGATCCAGTGACTTTCTTCCGCACTCTGTTATGAGCTTTCCTTTAAATTGCACACCAGTCACTCCCAATTACTTAAAAGGTGTCTTAATGAGGTCTTCTTGCCCATAGTCTTTTCTATGAAGTTGACATAAATCTTGTGTGTGTGTGTGTGTGTGTGTGTGTGTGTGTGTGTGTGTGTGTGGAGGAGGGATCAAACCCAAGCCTTCATACTGAGCTAGGACCTCAGCCCATTCTTGTGTTTTGAGGTAGAGTCTTGCTAAGGGCCTAAGTTGCCCAGAGTTGGGTTCAACGTGCCATCTTTGGGCCTCAGCCTCCCAGAGCACTGGGATTACAGGCCCCTGTCTCCTGGCTGGCTGGGGCTTTTTTCTGTGGCAGTGTCTACAGGGATGTAAGGCCACACTCAGTTCCCCCAGGGAGTTCAGATGTGGCTTCAGACAGGTGAGCCCCGGGAGCCCCAAATCTACCAAGGAGAGGCGGTGGGTCTGGCCAGCAATCCCAGAGCAGCCGGGGGAGATTCCTGCCCTCCTTAGGTGCCAGGCTGGGTTAGTGGGTGTCGCTGTCCTCCGACAACACTGGGGTTGTCACCACCTGGGTTCACTGTCAGCCACAGGACCACCGGAAGGAGAAGAAGCCCACTCCAGGGGCCGGAAGGCAGTTACTGCCGACGGCGGGAGGCCGGAAGAGCCGCTGGGGGCCTCTGGCTGGGCACAGGGGGGGCTTGGGCGGGCCGGCTCCGCCCTGCGCTGGGCCAGGACTTCTGCAGGGAGGGCACCCGGGGCTCTTCTGTTCTGGGCCTGGACTGGAAACACTTCCACCCTGGCGACAAAGCCCGGTAAGAGACAGTAAATAAGCGAGGGGGGAAATTAAACCCAGTAATGAGCCGTATGAATATTGTGGCGTTGGCATGCCGGAGACACATTTATTTGGGAGCAGCGCCTGTTCTGGGAAAACGTAACGGCCTTGGGGCTGCAGCCTCATTCTCTCTGCCGAGTTTCCGCCCATTGGCCCCGGAGGCTGGCAGAGGCTGCACCTGGGCCCAGATGCTGTTACAGCCTTGGCGGGGAGAGGCACCCCGGGGCCTCCTGGGGGGGAAGAGGCCCTGAGGCCAAGCAAAGGGGGCCTGTCGCTCATCCAGGGGACCAGGCAGGGGCCTGAGGCCCAGTCCTGGGCAGCACTCAACCCCTGCAGAATGGGGGCGGGAGGGTGTCCCTGGGCTTGACCCCGCCTGTCTACCGGGAGACCCTGCGTGTGGCGTCAGTGCTGAGGAAAGGCCTGGGACCTGTTGACTTCTGCTGTGCTCCAGCCCTTGGCTTCTTCCGCTTGGATCAGGCCTGCACCTTTAAGTCCCACCGCCACAGCGCGCTGGAAAGTTCCCTCAGCTGGAGAAACAGCGCATCGGTCAGAGCATTTGCCTAGCCTGCGCAAGATCCTCGAATGGTCTCTCTGATATGAGAGACCCAGATCATAACTCTCATGAAACTTAAAATGAAAAACAAAGTGAACCAGGGGAGTAGGGCGGGGAGGGAGGGAGAGGTGGGTCAGGGGAGGGACAAAAAGAGAGTGGGAAAGTCCTTGTCACCTTGACAAGATAAGTAGGTGCACAAAATGCTCAACTTCGCTGTAAACCTTTAATTTTGCGCTTATACATATCAATATAATGGGGGAAAACAGATCCTGAGTTTGATTCCTCAACACCTCGGGGGGTCTCTGTGTGACTTGGCTCCTGGGGACAGGCGACCAGGGCGGAGGGGGGTTGGGAGAACACATCCAATTCCGCTCATCGTGTCTAAAGTTACTACAGGAAAGTAAATGTTGGAAATTTCCAGCTGAATCATTCTAAAACCAGGTCACGGGGTTTGCGTCTGATCAACTTGTAGAAATGTTCTACATTCGGCCATATTTCTTCAGTGCATGAGTATTTATGAATTAAGTATACATGCTTGGCAAAAAGAGGACTAATTTAAATAGTAGAGCACATTCATATTTTAGGCACGCACTCTTGATCTGTCCTCTGTTGGACACGCCGAGCCTTGCAGGGAGGATGGGCTGCGAAGAACCGCGCTTGCTGTTCTGGAGTCTAAGTGGTTTCTGCAGATTCTGCAGATCCGGCAGATTCGGCCCAGGCACGGCTGGCGCTCGTGTTGGGTGTGAGGTAGTTCTACCACGGCAGGGAGGCAGCTCTAGGACGCCTCTGTGCCACGGCTGCCATTGAGAGAAAAAGAGAGGCAGAGCCGGGGGTGGGGGTGGAAGATGCCTGTGTGATCAGGGGTGGCGCCCAGGGTGAGTTCCGCGGGTATGTCTTCTGTCCACTCGGTCTTTGTTGCCTGTACGGGCAATCCTCTAATGCTCTCTCTTGCTTCCCCAGCTACACACCAAACTCAGCTACAACCATGCCGCTGGCCCTTCTCTCTTCCAGTGCCAATTCACACCACCTGGAGCTGAGCTGAGCGAGTGGCAGCATCTCCACGAGCAGAAGGTGTCTTTGCTCCAATGTCTTTGTCCTGTCGGAGGGTGAGGTCTTTCAACTAAGGCTTCCTACCTCAGCCCGTTTGCACTTGACTTTCTCTGTGCCTGACACACTCCACCCCAACTTTAACTGCTTTTTGGCAGGGCACACTGTAAATATGTGTGTGTGGCAAATGATCTAGCTCGGATGGCAGCCTCTTGGTTCCCCCACAGAGCTTGGGGCAGCAGCAGGAGTGTGGATGTCCCCATTTGACAGGTGGCAGCCTATGGGCCTGGGCCATGGGAGAGAATAGCTGTCCAGTGGGCTGGAAGCTGGACTGTATTTGGCATCAAGAAGGGAATTAACTCTTTGAAGACAAATGCTTCCAGATGCCAGGATTACTGGGTCCCTGTTACTACCCAGATGGGTCTGGGTAGGAGCCAGAAAAGTCAGTTGTTAAAATTAGCAAGCTAGTTAATCACAAAGTAGCTCACTTGGGCAAATTCCTAGAAGTCTGGGTCTATCCAGTGATGGGTTAACAGTGCAAGTAGTGTGCCAGGACCTGAAGAACTGGGGGTTGGGGGGGTGGGGCATGGCCCCATCTCCAGTGACGGTCCAGTTTGGGGCATCCTGTCCTTTGTGACCACCAGGAAGGGCCTGCTCCCCACCTTGGCCCAGCCCTGGGTGGTTTGGAAAGCCTCCAAGAGAATCCAGTTCTCCGCGGAGATTGCCACTGACGACCCATTTCCTGGTCACCAGGAAGCATTCTCAGGCAGAGGCGCTGCCTTGATGTGGCTGTTTCCAGGCCCAGCTGGAAACAGTTGAGGTAAATGAAACGCAGGGACACGGAGTAGAATCGAGCCTCTGGGAACCTGGAAGGGTACCTTCTGCTTAGACTGTGATTTGGGACTTTTAAATATTTTAGACAGAGGATTTCATGTGGGCCGCCACACCAAGAAGGCTCGGGCTGCAAACCAACCCCCTAGTCTTCAATCACAACATTGATTGCCTGTGTGCTCAGAGTGGAATCCAGACAGCATCTCTTCTGGGGTGTGAGCTATCAAGCTGCTCTGGTCTTTTGCGTAAAGGACCACAGCCCATCTGCCCAGTTTTCCTCCTTTGTCCTGCCCCTCCTCCACCAATAGCCACGTGCAAAGTAGATATCAGTGCCCTTGCCTGACCTTTCCGAATGCTTTCCCATTAACATTAGAATAGAATCTAAGATCCTGGGCACCTACAATGCTAATGAGAGGTTGCTCCGCCCAATTCTCTGGCTAGCTTCAAACATTGCTTGATGTGCTAGGTGTTTTGCTTCTCAAACTGGCCAAAAGGCTTCCTTCCTCAGAGCACTTGCATTTGCTCCTCTGTGAGCCTGGACAGCTCTTCCCCATGTTTAACTACAATTTTACAGTCAGCTTTCAGCTCAGATTTCAGTCTTTCAAAGAGACTATTCCAAGTCACTTTCTGAAGGTATCAGGAATTTTAATTTGTCAATTTGCTTTAGTTTGTTAGTTGCATGTCTCTTCCCACTAAGATATAGGATCCCTGATTCCAGGTTTTGCTCTGTTTCATTCCTGGTCACATCCCCAGAACTCAGATGGTTCTTACCTAGGGATCACGCTCCAAAAGGAGTTGATGGAAAAATGGATGGATGGTTGGATAGGCAGATGGTTGAGTGAATGAACGGGTGGATGAGTGGATGTGTCCCCCAGACAGGTGGGTGGACAGGCCTGTGTCACCCAGAGAGAGCTTGGGTTTTCAGGAGTTTGGGGTTTGTAGACCTCATTCCACACAAACACTTTGAGAAAGTCGAATACATTGGCTAAAGATCAGGCTGGGACCATTCTGTCTTCAACTTTTTTCGAAGTTTAAGAATCATTATTGTTTTATTAAAGGTAACCTGCACACAATACGGGCTCTTCAGAACTCATGAATTATTTCGCCATTTTTTTCTTCTCTCTTTTTTTCCTGTTCAGGCAACAACTAATCAGACATGGGTTCTGTCTGAATAAGCGACATTTTCTCCTGGACTCTCCTTCCCAACGTAAGATTGGAAGAGTGACCGCCATTTTTTTTTTAACCAGGTCATCTTCTGTTGCCAACTAGAATGTTTGTTTGAGGAAACTGATTGGTGATCTAAGTAAAAAATGGACTTTTAGGAGAAAAAGTTCTCCATGAAGTGGTGTACTTCCTGACAGATGCCAGGGAGGGCAAGGACAACGTGTGCCTGGAAATTACTATATTTTGGCAAAGGCTAACAACACACAAAGCTGCATGTAGCAATACTAATTATTATGGAAGATCATTTCCTTTTAAAATAACATTTATTTTTCTTTGATAATAAACATAATCAGAAGCTTTCTGAAGAACTATCTGACATACATAAAGGAGACTGATATAAATCTAACCCATCTCTCTGAGTTGGTTATTATAGTTGAGTTTTTTCTATTTATTGTTTCTACACACACACATGCACGTTTATATATCTTTTAAATAGTTTTAATTATTCCTTATGAGCTTTATCTTTTTACTACTTAAAATTATATCTATTTCTTGAAGTCATTTGAAAACTCCAGGAGAAATCACTTAATTATTCTACGATGTTTTATTGGGTAAACTGGCGTTGTCCAATGGAAAATAACCTGACGACAGCACTCTGGCAGGCTGAGGCGGGAGGGTCACAAATTTGAGCCCATCCTGCGCAATTTAGCAATTTAATGAGAGCCTGCCTCAAAATAAAATATTTTTATTTTAAAGAGTGGGGATACAGTTCCATGAGAAAGCCTCAGGTTTAATCCCTACACAACACACACACACACACACACACACACACACACACACACACACACACACGGAATATGAGGGCCCTAAATAGGATTTCAGGTTTTCCTAGAAGCTCTAGCAAACAGGTGAAATCGTGAATATGAAATATTTTTAATCAAATATTTTGTTTCCCCCATATTTGTAAAATTTGTTTATTTCAACATGTAAGCGTAATGATATACAAAGTATTGAGAAGTTTTACATTTTTTGGATGAAACTTCTGAAATTCATGTGTATTTTACATCTGTGTTCAGATCAGCCGCATCCTAAGAGCTTGGTGGTTACCGGTAGTAAGTGGCTATCATAACCAATGGTCCAGTTCTAGTCTACTAAGACTTATCAATGTGGTAGTCTACGAATAGTGCAATGAACATTCCAACTTAAAAGACCGTCTTCCAAGAATAAAAGCAGATTGCAGTAGTGTTTCTGTTGTCTTCCATCCAGTCTCAAGGTGATTAATTCAGTTTGATAGCTATGAAGTATAGCTTCAATTCCTCAAAATGTTAAATGAAGTGGAAAGATGTTGAAAACAATGCTTTTCAAATCACGCATTTGATAGCATTTTGCCTCTTTTCAAAGATGATTTCCTAGGCCCTAATAAAAGTTGATCTCTCCAAGTATATCGAGATCATATTCAATCCGAGGCAAATGAATTGAATCAGGTTGGATGTCACTGACTGCGATCAGTCCTGCTTCAGCTTGAGGTCTGTCTGCTCTCTACAATGGTGCCCAGGCCCCTGGGTCCTGATGTTGGGGGCCCCCTTCCTATGCTACACTCCTCGGAATCACTACTGACGGTACAGCGGTTACACCTGGGAGCCAACCGGGGCTAAGCCTCTGTTGACTCACTTGAGATTCTGTTCTCAGGCCAAAAGAAAAGACTTTCTGTGTCTTTTTTCTTCTTTGCAGTACTAGAGATTGAATCCAGAGGTGATTAACCATGGAGATCTTTTTGAATTTATGTACACACTTATTTATTTATTTTCCTTGAGACAGGGTCTTGCTAAGGTGCCCTGCCTGCCTTTGAACTTGCAACCCTCCTGCCCCACTCTCCTGAGTCACTGCGATTACAACCATAGGTGTGTGTCACCGTGCTCTGCTTATGTTCCCTTTCTTCCTTTTGCTGTCCCCATCACCCTAGGTTCTGTGTGGGGAAGATCAGGCCGTGGGAGGCCGGGCGCGCCCATGACTCCCGCTGGGTGGGACAAAGGTGAGTCAAGGGCATGGAATTCAGAGACAGATCTCAGGGGACCAAGGGGAGAAGCTCTCGACTCCCACCCAACAGAGCGCCCAGCAGATCTTCCCAAATACTGGCTCCATATTTATGCAGCCTCCTACTTTTCTTTTATCTCAGTCATCAAAAGTTTAAGGAGATCTAAAAACCACTGGGGTGTTAGGCATAAAATACAGCCGCAGGTCCCTGATGGAATTCATGCCCAGGTTCCTCTGAGGGTGGGCTGGAGCCCGCCCCTCCAGGGTGTCTGGACTGTCACTCTTCCCATCCGTCTTCCTGATTGTAAAAATTAAACACATGCACAGGAGGGCTTGGGAGGCAGAGTTATGGGGGATATAAAGTGCCTGACGGCAGATAAACTTGGGCATCCTGTGGTGGTGCTGATTTGGTGCAGGGGTCCTGGAGTGAAGGGAGCACCAGGCCAATGTGAAAGACACAAGAAGCAGAGGTTAGGGTGGGGTGGGAGGACTGCTATCAACCCCGGTGTTTCCAAAGCTGCGCCGGTCCTCTGAGCCCCCTTTCATCCTTCTTCCCATCATAGCCAAGAGTTCTGCTTGCAGGAAGTGGGAGACAGGGTGGCACATGGCCACATCTACAGGAAAAGGTGTCCAGAGAGCTCCAAGACCAAGAGGAACGGCGGATGTTTCCGTGGAATGGACAAGTATGGAGACAGCCTGATTCTCCCTCATGGAAATCTGAGCAGCATCCCTGCTACATGTGACCCCTGTGACCTTCAGACAAGATGTGGAGAAATTGCCAGGCCTGTGGGGAAGTCTGTGGGAGGGGGGCAGCCGTGCGACTGGAATGCAGGAGGTCTGAGCTCTTGCACAGGGAGGGCAATGCCTACGATCACTAGAGCTGCCGCTAGGGGCCTTCTACAAAGAAAATCCGAGATCCCTGGAGCACCAGGGGCACCCAGACAGCTGTGATTGCTGGTAGGGGAGGCCTGTGCCAGCTGTGCATGGAGATTGGCCTCCCGCGAGGGCTTTGAGCATCATCTGCTGGGGCACGGGCCTCTGCTTGGTCTGGCAGGAAGAACCAGCAGTTCCTATTGCCAGGGCATACGCACAGCAGGAGGGACAGAGTCTCTTAGTTTCTCCTGTGGCCGGATGCTGTGGGCTTTGGGTGGGGCTTCTTGGGCAGTGTGTGAGCGTGTGTGTGTGTGTGTGTGTGTGTGTGTGTGTGAGTGTGTGTGTTTGAGAGAGGAGAGAGAGACAGCGAGTAAGAGACAGAAGAGAGAGAGATGAGAGGAAAAGAGAGGAGAGGAGAGAAGAGCCACAGAGCGCATGAATGAGAACGCGAAGAGGAGAAAAGCCAGTCACAGAAAACAGGTCAAAAGCTGCAAACACCATGACTACTCCATGTGTTTTACTTTTATTTCACTATTTTTTCTTTTTACTATTTCTACAATACCTAATATGGTCAACACAGTTGCGAAGAGGATTGCATAGGAAGGACCAGTGACATGAGCTGCTGTCCTTTTTGCATTTTTACACAGTAGAAATTGAAGATTGAACCAAAGTCCCTCTCACTGAGCCATATTTTCAGATTTTTTTTCCTTCGTTTTATATTTTGAGACCAGGAGGAACAGCACAGCTGTTAAAGTTCTTGTTTTGCAAGTGCAAGACACTGAGTTTCATTCTCCAGCACCACATAAAGCCAGGTGCGGTGGCGCACGGCTGTAATCCCAGCACTGGGGAGGCTGAGACAGGACGATTGCCATGAGTGCAAGGCCAGCCTGGGCTCCATAGTGAGTTCAGGACCAGCCTGGGCTACAGAGCGAGACTCTGTCTCAAGAAAAGAAAAAAAAAAAATAAGGTAGAGTCTCCTTAAGTTGCCAAATCTGGGCTCAAACTTTCAATCTTCCTGCCTCAGCCTCTTAAAATGCTGAGATTACAACTTTTATTTTTTCCTTTTTTGATTACTATCAGTTTGGAGATGTGTCAGGAATTCTTCTTTGCTTCATGGATAGAGAAAGGGGAATGGAAAGAGAGACAGCCTCCTGCATGACATCGCTGAAGAATTTGCCGCTTGAGGACTTCTAAGGTGAGCCCGAAGGCACCCCAACAGGAGAGCTGGAAGGTGAAAACGTCATGGCGACACTACATGGAAGCTTAGGGCCTCACCGCCTCCCAAGATGGTCTCAGGCTTTTATCCCATGTGGCCCTGGTGGCAGTCCTGCGGCACCGACTCGCAGGGTAAACTGACCTCACTGTTGAGATCCCATTTCACAGGCCAGATTGCAGGGGTGGGGAAGGCTGCACAGCTACCAAGTGGCAGGAAATGTTCAGACCTGGCTGTCCCCACTTCTGGCTTTCCACTGCTGTGGAGGTGACAATCGGCGACATTCCCCACGGCGTCAGAACCTCAGATAGTAATTCCCAGACTGAACTCTGGTGTGCTTTAGGACTGTGATCTTGTATCGTACCTCTCTGGAATTTTCTCATCTTCCCTGGAGGTTATATATCTTTGTATTTGGAAAATGCACATACTCAATAGATTATTGCAGTAATATTTTTGAAATAAAAACAAAACAATCTGGGCACGACGGCACACACCTGTGATTCTAGCACTCCGTGAGGCTGAGGCAGGAAGATTGCAAGTTTAAGCTCAGCCTGTGCAGTCTAGCAATTTGCCAAGACATTGTCTCAAAATAAAAAGTGTAAGAACAGTGGGAGGTATAACTCACTACGAAGGCGTTGGGTTCAACCTCCTGTAACACACAGATACGCACACACATACACACAACACACACATATACACATACATGGGAAGAAATAGAAAAACTCACACGTAGGAAAAATAAAGAACTATGAACATGGGGGCCAATATATTGGCTCCAGTTGTATTTTTTTACATGGAGAAGAAATAAATGACTTTATCTTATGGGCTAATCTATTGGTTGTGGATGCATTTTTTTTTTTCTTTGAGCTTCCTAGAAACCACAGCAAAAAAGACTTTCTGCCATCCAGGAGCATGGCCCTTTGCCAGAGTGGGTATAACTTGAGGTAGGACTCATTGAACCCAGTGTGGTTATCTTTGTGGGTTTTCACTCTGGGAACTTGTAAAAGTCAAAGCTAGGGATGACAGCTTGGGTCCTAGTAGTTTTCCTGCAGAGAACCAAGAGCCAAGGGCCTGCTGAATGTGGAGGAGAAGACACAGGCGGGGTGGGTGTTGGCCAGATTGTCTTCGTGGCCGCCATAGCCTTTTTCAGTGTTATGATGTCCTGAGCTGGGAAGGTTCTGGGACTCACTTGGGAAGGTTTTGTTTGACAACCACGCCCATTCCTAAGGCCTGCCTCAGGTGTCCTGCTCTTAATTCTAAAGACTGCAGAGTTTAGGAGGTCAGCACACATGTGTACACTCATTAGCTTTCCCCAAGGAGCAGGTAGAGAGGCCAAGGAGGTGATCGATGCCCGGTGACCTGTCTGAACCCTTGGGTTAGAGGCAGGGGAGGCTGCTGGGACACTTAAGCCCCCAAGTTCCCATCGTGTGCTTCATGTGTCCCTAGTGAGGGGCTCCTGAGAAAGAATCCATCTAGTATGGGACTGGTGCTAGGCAGGGAGGTGAGATTTGAATCACCGGCTCCTCATGTGTCCTTCATCTTTGCAGGCAGATGTTAAGCACTTTAATTTTAGTAGAGAGACTAAAGGTTATTCAGTGCTTCCCAGAAGCCATGCAGTTATATCTAAGGCTTATCTCCTTGAATCCTCCTAACATCTTGTTGGGTGTATGCTAAACTGTATACCCACTTTACTGATGGGAAATGCTGTTAGTCAGGGATCTCCAGAGAAACGGATAATGGGATATAAAGAGAGGTGGGAATTTTTTTTTTTTGTGGGAATTGACTCACCCAGGGAAAAGACATCTCACGTTCTGCCATCTGTAGGCTGAAGACCCAGGAAAGCCGGCAGTGCAGTTCAGTCAGACTCTGAAACCCTGAGAACCCTGGAAAGTGGTAAGTGCAACTCCTGAGCCTGAAGTGATGATGTCTGAAGGAAAAGGAAGATGGGTGTTGCAGCGGCACCAAAAGAGGGATAAAACTCAACCTCTCTGTTCAGTATTCATTAGCTTTATTTTTGCTGGAGGAAATATCTACCACCTGAAACTTAAAGGACTGGCTCAACTTGGATTCCTGTATCAGAAGGTTCAGTTGATGGTGGGCTAGGTCACTGATAGAAGGGCGTGGCAAAGCACAGATACTAAGTTCGTGGTCACTTGGGAGCAGGGTAGGGGAACAGTGCAAGAGAGAGAGGCACTGGAGGCCAGATGGAGGACCCCAGACAATGTATGATCCATCCTCACACACCCAGACGTGTGCCTTACTGATCATATAGGCAGCTTCCATGCCCATCACACTGACAATTAGATGTAGTGGACACACCCTCTTTCTTTCTTTCTTTCTTTCTTTCTTTCTTTCTTTCTTTCTTTCTTTCTTTTTTTTTACTATGTGGGCCCTACATGAAGTAGATGATGCCCGCCCTAAGCTGGTTAGAGTGGACCTTCTTTAGTCCAGTGCCTCAAACTTTACTATTTTCTGGAAACACCTTCTAGGCATATGTAGAAATAAAGTTTCACCTTGGTATCCCCTAATCAAGACACTCAAAATTCACCATCACTGAACCAGGACAGAACAGTGGAGCTTAGTTGATTAAGGCTAAGTAGTAGTTGTCAGGTTGTCTAGTATAAGGGGTTTTTGAAGCTGTTTTGCAATATCCACCCTTTGACCACTTCCTTGTGCTGACTTGTATGTTAAAGTTGCATTGTCAACTTGATTGATGAGAGGGCTGCTGAAGAGATTAGTAAAGTACACATTTGTGTGCGTCAGAGTAGTCATGAAGGTATGACCTTGGGAACTATGTCTGGTCCCTGGCCCCGTCTCTGGAACCGTTAACTTCCTTTGCTCTTCAGCCTCCAGGAGCTAAACGATTTTGTGAACACCACGCCCTACCGCGGTGATGTTCCTGACTTGCTACTGGCTAATCATGGACAGAATCCTCTGAAACCGTGAGCCAAAGAAACCCATCCTCCACAGAGCTGAAGATGTTGAATAATTTTTTCTTGCAATGGGAAAGCTGACTAGTACATGACCAAGAGAAGCAGGGACTTTTTTTCCCCTGTAAGACAATGTTCATATTTTTTTCTGATTGTATTTCCTGACTTGAGTATGAACAATTACAGCATGTTTGAGATCCTGAGTTAAGTAATTTTGTACATTTTTATTGAGTCTGTAGTTTATTTCATGCTTTCTGCTGTTTCATTTCCTGTATGTTTCTGAATGGGTCCCTGTTGCTAATTTTTCCCTTTTGCTATGTCAAGCTGAGACATTGGATTATGTGCATGATTTACTGTTATATAATCAAGTGAGACAAATACCTTAGTCACGTATCTCCTTGCCCTATTTTCCCCTAAGCTTGGGATGGTCATTCTTACGTTAGTATGAATTAGAAGACAGTAGGGCCAGGTCTGCTATTGGTGAAATCCCAGTGCACATATTAGCAACTTTGAAAGGTGATGTTAGGGTGCTTGGAAGCCAAAACGGTCCATTGTTTCTCTTCCACACACTCAGTACTCTCCTGCATCTCATGAATAGAGGCGTCCGCCACCACCCTGTCTGGGGGCACCGTCTTCTCCTGGTGTACACGGAAACGCACAGGTTCTGCAGGCAAGGCCCTGGCTTACCTGATGCTTTTTTTCCAGCCAAGGGAAAGAGCACAATTGCTGGGTCCCCGGGTGGGGTCGAGGTGAAAGTGATTACTTGAGGGAAAGAAAAGTGAAACCTCCCTCTTTTTGTCGGAGAGATCAAGATCCGTTTTGCTGCCGGAGCAAATGCAGGTCTTTATGCGAGGCTCTGGTTGCGCCATGGGCTGCGGCTTGCCAAGGAGCAGCAGCTTCGTTTTTATTTTCGTGTTTACTTTGCTTGGAACTGAACGCAGGCTTGGCCAGGGCCTTGAATCCTTGTCCTACGTCTCTTGCATAAGAAGGACAAACATACATCACGGAAGAAGGCAAGCCAGCAGGTCATCTGTCTTGGGTGTGGGGGGCTGGGCTGACCACGTGACCTGTAAAAGGTCAGGAACTGGTGGCTATTAATTAATCCAGCAGCCACACAGACGTTCCATGTTTATTAGGGAGGGCCATGGCATTTGGCCAGGAGGACGGGGTTCAAGATTGGTGTTTTATTAACAGGACAGCATCTGTCTTCTGGGGTGCAGGAGCTAAGTGCTCCTTTGTAAGGCTGCTGGGAGCAGGTGCAGTAGATGACACAGGTTAATGCCCCTTTGTCATTCTTTCGTCTTGTTCTTGTTCTTAGTCTCCGGGGGCTCAAGGTGCATGGGAATCCACGGACACGCAGCCCTAGAGCCCAGCCAGTGGAGGTCACCCAGCATGTGGAGCACGGGAGAAACCACTCACACGCCCATTACACAGAGTGCCCCCGTGTTCCTCTGGCTTCCAAGTTGCATTCCCACACGTGCCTGTCCATCCAAGCTCTGGCTCCTGCAAAATCAGCTTTGCTTGGATATCCTCACAGCCCTTTATTTCTACGGGCGCTCCCCCCCACCCCCAACAAGGATCCCTGCTTACTCACCCCCGCCCCCAGAGTTTGCACCTATAAATATTTGTGTGTGGAGAAGCCTGTCCTGTGGACTTGGACAGAGAAGGCTGTAGATTTCAGGAACTCAAGTGATGTCACAACCCATTTGTGTATCCGGACTGCAGTAACCCTCCCCTACCCCCCACCAACCAGCTGTTGCCACAAGGGCAGATGTTCAGAGCATCATCTTGCAGAGCTGCAAAGCCTCAATGCTTTACCAGAGCAGGGAACTTGCAAAGGGATCACATGGGCAGTCACAGGGGGATTGTAAGTGGCAGAGAAAACAGCCTTTACCGAGACAGCTATCTACCTAATTTTTTTTGGTGGTTTTCTCTGTATCCTATAATGCTTATTTTACTTGTATGATGGTCATATAACTTTCCCTTTAAACACTAATTAAAAAGCAGAAAGTGAGTTGTCATAAAGGAGAAGTGCTAAGTGACAGTAGAAATAATGGGACATTTGACAATACCGGAGAGAGGATGTGTGGGGTCCTACTTCAGGGGTCCTTCCCTGGCAAAGCTGGCGATGCTGGCTCTGGGGTCAGAGTCCTTCCTACATCCGGGGCAGCCTTGGTGTCACTTGGGCTTTCTGTCCTTATCTGATAAGTGGAGGAGATGGGCCAGCCTGTGACAGGCGTCCTCTTGTGAGCCTCTGCTGAGATAAGGAAGCTAAGCATCCAGGAGTCACAAGCATCACCATCCCCGTTATTGTTCCTTACATTTGTATTCATTAAAGGGCAACCAGCACGTGGTGAGCCCGGCACTCAACTCCCATCCTTTGCTCAAGGTGCCTGGGAGCATTCTTCAGGTCTAACGAAGTGTCTGGGAGAATCAACTTAAAAGTGAGAAATTTGTTTGGCTCACATCTCAATGGTTTTAGTCCATGGTTACTCAGCCCCGGTGCTTTTGGGCCTGTGATGAGGCATGCATTATGGCAGGAACATGTAATGAAGGAAGCCACTCATTACGTGGCTGCCAGGAAGCAAAGGACAGGAAGAGAAGGGGTCAGAGTTCCAATATCCTTTCAAGAACATGCCCCAAATGACATCACTTCCTCCCACTGGGCTCCACCTTTTAAAGGTTCTACCGCCTCCCAAATGGACCACAGACTATAGTGACCACGCCTTTAAGCACATGAGATGTTGGTTCTCCAGACTCAAAATCTCTCACTATCACCTAGTAGAGATCATCATGTAAGCATCTTCCCAGCCAACATGAAACTGGTGTTCCTCACATTTCAGACATGAGAGTTTAAGAGGTAAGGAGTCTAGAATTCTCACACTCTTCAGACCAAGATGGTATGGAGCAACAATTAAAGAAACACATCTACTACAGAATTAATTAAATGCATATTTCAAAATGCTTCTTTAGTTCTATACCTGTCTTCTATTTTTATACAGCTTGTAAGATAGTACCCAAATCTGTCCAGAACAGTGTTTTATAGTCCTTGACCTACATCCTAAACACAGAGTATCTGGGGAACAGGGCATTTGTAAGACAATGTTAAAAGAAAGTTCACCAACTTCTCTGTTGATGGTGATTGTCTCTGGCCTATGAGACTACTGGCCATGTTTTCTTCTTTCTTTCTTTCTTTCTTTCTTTCTTTCTTTCTTTCTTTTTTTTGAAGACTTTATGCTTTACAGACAAATGCCCAACTCCTTTCATCTCTAATTGAGATTTCACCTCATAAACAACGTCCCTTTCTTCTCTTTTCTTGTCTCCTGACAACCATTATTCCACTTTCTACCTCCCTGACTCTGACCATTCTCAGGACCTCCAACAGTTGGACTTTGGTGAGCAGTGCATGACAACATGAAAAATACTTAATGCCACTGAACTGTACACTTCAAAATGATTAAATGAGGCCTGGGGATGCCTTGCCTTTGGGACCAAGACAAAAGAATCACAAGTTCGAGCCTAGCCTGAGCAACATCCCAATACCCTGTATCAAAGCAAAAAATTAGAAAAAGGCTCATTGTAAAGTGTTTGCATTCAATCTTCAGCAGTGCCGTGAACACACACACACACACACACACACACACACACACACACACACACAGAAGTGATGGTAAATTTTATATTACATGTAGTTTATCACAATAATTAGTAAATAAAGATGAGGGAGATTATGAATTTGAAAAAATAACTAGTGACACAATAAAAGCTACTTACCTCATGAAATTGCAATCTTTGAGCAGGGGCCTTTTGAACACTTTCTGTGATGAGATTGGAATCATCACCAGGCAGGTCTGCCTACGTGGAGGTCCGTTGGTTTGTTGATGAAAGGGCACCTTCTCAGTCTTCTCAGTTCTATGCTGAGCTAGCTGCTTTTTGAACCAGCACCATTTTTACTCGAAAGAACAACTGATAGACAAAGTATGGGTATCCAAACTTGACTATTTGGCAGATGCTATCTGGAAAATGAACAAATTAATTCTGTCATTTCCAGGGAAATAACTGACAGTATTTGTTGCCAATGATAAAATTCAAGCTTTCAAGAATTTTCAAAACTTCTATGAGCCACTCTGAGCTTGATGGCTTTCCAATACTTAAAGAGATCCTAATGAATGATATTTGCTCAAGATGGTATGATGAACCGGGTCAATAGGGGAAGACCTGTGTGGCCCATGGAGCCAGTATTTTCCAAGTGACCAAGGCTAGATGTTGCAAAATTATAGGAGGGTTGAAAAAATTCATTCAGGTATCAAGGTAGAAGAGGGAATTTAATATAGCAGAGTATAAAAACTTCATTTTAAATTCTACACTGCAACTGACCTTTGAAAGGGGATTGGTCACTGAGTTTTAATGTAGTAAAAAAAAAAGAAACACAATTATGCAATTATCTGAAGATGCTAGTAACATCTTCCTTTTCTAGAGGTATCTGCCTGAGGTATATTTTCTTTCTAGACTTGAGCAAAAACACATATTGTAGCAGATGGAATGAGAAAAACAGATCTGGGAATGGAACTGTCTTTTAGGACGCCAGAGGTTTCAAAAAAAACCTGGAAATGACACATATCATCTTTGTCACTAACTCTTTAAACATATTGTCTTTTTTCATGAAAACAGTCCAGACATACTAACATGCAATGAGTTTATTATTTTTTAAAACTAATTACTAAATGAATGAGTGTTTTTTAGTTCCCATTTCTAATGAGCTACCTCCACCAAAGCCTGTGGGGCCCTTGATGATTGGCAGGATATTTATGTTCTTAAGGAATATGGGGCCTGAAATTTTGAGAACCACTGATCTGGAATGTGGATTATCAACCTTCCGTTTGTGTTAGAATCTCCAGTAGCTCTTTACAGGAAAGAAGCTCTAAGCCAGGAGTGGTGGCACACACCTATAACCCCAGAACTCTGGGTGGTTGAGGCAGAAGGACCCTAAGTCTGAGCCCAACCTGGGAAAGTTGGCAAACTAGTAAGACTCTGTCTCAAAATAATAAAATAAAAATTTTAAAAAGAGGCTAGAGATGTAGCTCAATGCTAAGATGCTGGGCTCAGTCCCCAGAACCCTAAAAGAAAGAAGGAAGGAAGGAAGAAAGAAAAAAAGAAAGAAAGAGAATTCTCACATTTCTGTCCATCTCACACTGATTCAATAGTTCAACCGAAATCTTTGATGACAGGCTGAGGCTCCGGCACCTCTGCAAAGCTTCCCCCGGGATTGTTTTCTTGAGTTAAAGCTCAGAACTAGATTCCGCAGCCAGGCCAGATAGCTAATACCTAGTTAATTCACAACTCTAAGGAAGGCAGGTGCAATATCAGCATTGAATTGGAGAGGCTGTCTCATTATGGCGCCTCTTTCTTCCGCTTCAAATTAGCAGTCAAGATGCCTATAAAGCGCGACACGCTGTTTATTTTCTGGGTATCACCATCCGTTGTACCAGCTGTTTGCTTGAAAACTGACTCTGAAACTGACTTGAAGACAAAGCAGCACCCAGCTGCCTTAGAACCATGAATGTCACAGTCGCAGTGAGAGATGGGGCCAGACTAAGGGGATCAGAGGTTTGGAACCCCACACAGACCAGGTAATAGAGCCTAGAGATCTTGGGCTTCTCTGTGATGGTTGGGGTGGGGATGGGGGTGGGGAGAGTCTTCAGACTCCTGGGACACTGACCAGGGATAGCATGCTCTTGGCCATAGGTGACACTGCTTGCCCTTGGTTTTTAGATGCATTATTGCTGGATCCTATTCTGGGCCATTGGCCTAAAAGTGTCAGAATAGTGCTAGCCTGTTTCCCCTGAGTCTTAAGAACAAAACTCTTCATTGCAATCATCACTGGATACCGTTATTTGGATCTAGACACCCACCATGTGTCCCAATTTCAGCAAACAGGCCACCCTGCTGTAGGAAGTGAACAGGTCTAGGAACTCTGGGTGGAAACAGGTTGGTCCACATGCTACTCCTTTCAAGTGAGAATTGGGCAGCAGCCTTTCTTTGTATGTCCCATCTGGGTCACCTTGAGTTCCTCTTCTTGCCAACTTTTTCAGTTGCTTGAGATGTATGGGTACCCCATTGGCTTCTTCACTGAACTCATATGAATGATGGATTTGGGGTTGATGGAAGCAGGGCCAAGTGCCTCCCCCAAGGATGGAGTCTTCTGATCACATTTCTCCCTTTACGTGTCCCATACAGCATCCCCCGCGTGACAGGTGCATCCGCTCAGATGCCTCTCTGGACCTGCACCCTTTCCTGAGAATTAGACAGTGGGTGGAAAACAGAACTGACTGGGCAAAGAGGGCTGGGGACTGGACGGGGCGGGCACTAGCTGGGCCGGCCCATTTATTTGGTATTCAGACGTATCAAGCACACAATTACTGTGACTATAGTTATAAACCTCATATTTGAGAGTCTTTTTATGGGT